>DWQB01000001.1:0-19812 GCA_018252435.1 Gindanes brontinus
TCAAAAAACGCTTTACCTACATGCATCTCACTCATGATCGTCAACTGCGTTCCTCTTTTAACCTCTCACTCAGTACTCCCATCCATTCCTCTTCGCACTATAAAAAATCCTTCTCCTTTTCTGCGGTAAGGCTTTGGAATGCTCTACCACTGCATATTCGCCAATCTCAGTCCCTTGATTCTTTCAAAAAGCTGGTCTTAGCATATTACCTAAAAACCTAACTAATCTATTTATGTATAATCCATATATGTATACTAATATATTTATATATTATTGTTTTTCAGACTATTTATATATTGAACGCTATGATTATTTTTATCCTTTTATCTATTGCTTTTAAGGTCGTTATGTATTTAATTAATATTTGTGTATGTGTATCGAAATGTTACTAATGTGTGTATATATAATAATATATTGATAGTATATATGTACACCCCTACCTCCTCTGTCACCAGCGTTTTCTACATTAGCTTCGAACCACGGTTGCCTGGAAGAGATCGCTGATTTAGCGATAAGGCCGCCGTTTGTACTGTGCTTTAATGTAGCTTCCATTGTAAATTGTATGTGATGTACAATAAAGTGTATTTGATTTGATTTGATTTGACACATCGCCATTACGCACGATACACTAAGAGCCTCACAGTAGCCACTGCTGCTAATATCCGTGCGCACGACAATGCCTTTATATTCGTACATCCACTCTCATTATTTTTTTTATATTAATGCTTTTATAATAATAGTCCCTGGTAGTTGGAGTGGTAATTATTACATTAAATACATTCGGTAGATCATTTTTTGAACAAGGTTCTTTGACACACGGCTTACAAGGTGGTGTTACGACATGGTGATGAGTGTCGCATAACAGAATGCGGTGTTTATAGTGTTAAGCGGTTAAGCTGCTTCAACAGTTAGATTGTATTGTAAAATTAATGTAGTTTAATGTGAGTAAACAAAAATTTTGCAAAAATATTAGATCACGATATTATTGTTACATGACGATTTTCTAACAAGTTCTAAGTCACGTTAAAGAATTTTGCTTTTAAAAAGCCGACCAGCTTTAGAATGAAATCTTTTTTTAGGGTTCAGTATGGGTAAAAGAGAAATCCTATTAATGCTTCCCATGTGTCAGACATGGGCTGACTGCTTGACCGCAGTCTGCTTAAAGATTTCAGTACAGTAGATATTTTTCAAATTAGTATGATTTCAGTCAAACCGTCTCGCATGACGGCTGTATCAATTTAGATACAATGTTCCATAAAAGGTTTTTAAATGCATTAGTCGCGAAGCGGGCGCGGAATACGACATGAAATACATACAACTCAATTATAAATATTATTATAAAACGAGATTTGAAATACTTATTGTTTTGTATGTATCTAGAATAGTCGCCGGCGATGCATTCTGGATATTTGTTTCATATGTGTCTATTTGTATTGTTATCAAAATTATATTTGCAAGAGTTTGAGAGAGAGAGATGGAACTTAACATTTATAAATATTTTATCATATTTTTAGCTGCTCTTATTGAGTTTTCTTTACACATACAAAATAGTGCTAAACATTCTATGCCTCTAATAAAGTCTAGCCTGAAATGAGAAAACGGTTTGCAACTTCAACGTCACGGTCCTCGTTCACAGAATCATTCATGATAACATTCAAGTCCGAAATATGTTAAAGAACAACTCCAGCGGAAAAACAATTTCCACCGTTTTCAAACGTGAATTTTTCGCGCGTAATAGCCATTCGCGGCGTGACAAAGATTCAAAATTATTAATTTATCATCGGTTTGGTTGCATTTGTTTATCTCTGTCTTCACGCCTCCCGCGGAAACAGGAAATTCTTCTTTTTTGGAAAAATGTAAACCAAATTGTCGTACTCGGTTTGCGTAGGCTGAAAGGTTCTTGATATCCAGTGATATAACAGAAAATTTCCGTCTGTTTGACTTATTTCAAAACCTTTGTTATTGAGTGGGCTTGTGTGTGGCTAGAGATGGAGCAATTTGTCAAGCATCCTTTTTTCCTGTCATTTAAAATATGACTAATAATAATTGATAACTACTCGCGTATAAGCCTTATATGACTTTTTGGTCCTTGAACGTTTAAGCTCAGATTGCATTCATTATGTTGCATAATTCTTACATGAGAAAATGACCGAATAGTTTACCCCGTACACGCAAGCCTAGTAGATGTACTGATGTACCAAGTAACGTAGTAAAAAGCAAACACCAAGACGAATAAACAGATGCAATGAGATGTCATTTCGTGAAACGTGTCGCTGAATAAATTTAAGATTTGATCGCCAAAAACAGTTAAATTTAGGGACAAAATATTAAATGGTAGGGCCAGTAACAGTTGAGACTGCTATTACGTGAATCACTCAACAATACTTAAGTGTTCTTAGGAGACCACAAACATTTATGTAAACATTAAAAAATAACTGATAATTCTGACGAAATGAAACTGTTGCGTATAAAAGTATTTTTCTTTTCACTTTGCAATAAATCGTGCGTTCTGAGTTTTTGTACTAATATTCTCATTTTTATCGCTGTTTTTTTTTTATTTTGTAGCTCGTCAGAAGCTACAAAATACAGCGAAGCTTGAGAAGAAGACCCTGAACGGCTTAACTGTTATGCTTTTGCATATTTATATGAATACTCGTAGAAGATATCCATTATGCCTTTAAATTCATGTCATTGGTTCAAAACCATATTGCTTAAACTACCAACGCGAAACAAATCTAGAGAAATAGGTTCTTACCACTCTTACAAATAAATAATATAAAAGCAGAAATGCTCAAAATTCTGCAAAACAGACCTCAAAGGAACGTAGAGTCCATCAATCCGCTCTTGACCCTTATTAGGCTATCCTAAACCCTTGTTATCCTGAGAGGTTTTGAAGATAAGGGGAGAAATAATGGATTGTTGATGACTCAAAGTATTTCAAATAACATTAATATACAGTTAAGATAGGACCCTCACAGCATCCATCCCGCCCTGTAATTCAACCAAAGCGATGTATTCACTATCGCATGTTTGATCCCTGAAGGCATCCGAAAAATATTATTTTCTCAATAAACTTTGCCAATCTCTAGATCGCACGAACTATTTCCCATCTTACCGTTTTATTTCATAATTTTTGTACGAGTCATAGTATTTCTCTTTGTGTTTTGTTGTAGGGATATGATTAAAAGATTCTATAAATTTGAATTGTGTTTGAAAATTATTTAACATGGAACGGGCAGCAGCCTCGTCATTAGTGTAACTTATAGGCGAATGCAAAGCCAAGTGCCGTTGGGCGCGGTTGGTCTTTGGATGTCGCCAATCTGTGTCGGACGGTTTCAAACCCTATGAGTTGTTTGAAAACGTCCGACACAGGTCCGACTAGATTAAATATGCTCAACTGTACGCCTTATAACAACTACATATTATATTATATTATTATATCTGTTCATTAAGCTATTTTCTCAGTAAGTGAATTTTGTAAATTCTTTACGAAACGAACTTATTTTATTTGTATTGAAATTATGTGCGTATTACAACACCGTAATCTAGTATATTTCGAATAAATTTGATATCAAAGTGAATATTCTATGTGTATCCTGTGTCCCGAATACCGCTTCGCTTATTATTAAGTTACTCAAAATGCAGCTTTACTCCCGCTTGGTATTGGTTGTTATTCGTGTCTACATCGATTGTAGCTGCTAAACAGACTTTGCTAGTTGCTGAAAGTTTGATTGATTCCAAATTTAATACTTCGTGACTAAGATTTCATTACATTAATACGGCAAGATTGACTTGATGATACAGCATCATCTGAAACTGGGAGGATACCAAACTCCTCTCTAATATACAGAATCGTGTTTGCCCCATTTAAAACGAAAGGGACGGGAGAAATTTCTGGTCGTCATATTTATATGTCGATTCATAAATAAACAGGATCATGATAAAGCATTGACGACTTCAGTTTATCGGTTTACTCTGAGCCTACCTATTCAACTCGACCTCCACGTACTTTTTACGCTCGGACACCCTCCGAAAGCGAATTTAATGCGTTTGGTCAGTATTTCAATTAAGTTTTTATCTTCATTTTATGTGATCCGCAGCCGACCACGACCAATATGAGCATACCGTCAAAGGCAGATATTGTACCCTGTGTTCCGGTTGTAATGTCATTGCGGTGTAGCCCAGACTGTTAAAATATTTCGTATTGGAACGTCAAACGCAGTACTTCTTGTTATATTTATTATCGTCTGTTTTCACTCTCCTTTTGTAGAGGGAGAGGTCTTGCCTACGGCTGCTGCAGATGCGATTGCTTCAGTAAAATTTCGCTAAGATATTCGATTTCGATAAGAATTCGTCTTAAATAGAGTCTTATCGTGACGTTTGTGTGACCCTTTTTTCATGTCAATAAAAGCCTGTTATGTTATGCGGCAAGACCAATCAACAAGTACTCGTAAATCGTTGATATCTGTTTCGTAAGCTCTCATAACTGTCTCATTTCTGTCCCACTGGGCATGGGCCTCCTGATAATGACATATATCAACAATATGCACATAATTTTAACAGAAAATAAATTACAGGTGCATGCAAGCATGTACTCCCGACTTATCATGGGCGAGCTGCCGAGAAGCTCCGCTTGAATAATGGAATCCTTTGTTTTGTAACATTGTTGTTAAGTTTTATGATCAAATTCAAAGACAAATCACAGTAAAAAAAAACTGTTCTATTCAAGTTCTCTTAACATGGCCTCGGCCCCCACAACCGGGGGAGGCCTGGAGCATACTCCACCACGCTGCTCCAATGCTGATTGGTCTCTTAACATAAGCGGCACTAAATTCGTAACTTTTGATATTACCTACTTTAGGCCTTATTTTACGCTCTTAAGATTTTTTGACAGCTGTAGCGCGACTTACTACATCTCCTGTTGGATTTAAAGTCGTAAAATAAAACATCATTTTATTTTCCGAATTTTTAGCAGACCCTTTCATTTATTACCGCTATCATGAATCTGCATAGAAATCGGTTTCGTATAACTGCTTTAAAATTTACAAGAAGTTACAAAGTGTATGCTTTGACCCGAACAAACAAACAATGCAAGTTAAAAAAGCTTGTAAATAACTAAGAGGGGAAAATACATTACAGTTATTAAATAGATATACGTCTAATCCCAGCACTTGTTTGTAACTACAGGCGGTATGCAAGTTTACCATATTTCAATGCTCTAACACATTAATATTTAGTAATAGACTGCGCATGTTTATAAAACATTTGCCTTATAAACTCTATACTCTACAATGTTACCTTTTCGATTTGAATATTAAATGTTCATATCCTTCATTTGTTTCGTCTTAAAATACAGGCGGCGCGTGGACGCTACAATGTTTTATTTCACGTAATAAAGTTTGATGCTATATTGCCCTAAAAGAGGTTGCTATAAACACAAATAGGATTAACTCGATGTTTTATTTATATCATTATTATTCCTTCGTTATCTTTGTACAGCATGTGTCCACTTTTAATTGTGGGGCCAAGAGGTTATCCCCAGCCTGACCAAGTGGTTAACTTTGCCACTTCAGTCACTTAACTCTCCATTCCAGGATTCAAGCCTTTTTATGTCGTACTGATGGGTCCGGGTCTCCCCTCCCAATCGGAGAATGCTTGCATTGTACTTCAGCATGCTGCTTCAATGCGGATTGTTGAAGCTGCGATCTGACAGCAACCTGAGTAGGATGTTTTCAAAGAAACTATAAGATGTTCCAACATTGAAATTTTCAGTCGGTTTTAATTGTGTTAGAACATTGTTTCAATTTCTTAAGCAACCAGGATTTTTAGTAGATAGTTAAATCTCGTTCGAACTGAAATGGAGTAAAGTCTGAGTCCACGAATAAAAAAAATCCAAAATTCTTTTATTCATGTAGTAGTACGGTCAACGGCAAAAGTAGATGATCAAAATCGGACATTCAATACTAATGATCATAGTTCGCGTCGAAATAGTGTGGCGGTGGAGTGTTTCTAAAGTACGAGATTGTTAAGTGTACCAAATATTAGCTAATACATAGTACTGTCGCCCAATATTGATGATCATTCATATACCCAAAATCTCTAAACTTATTTAGCGTCAGAAGTAAGAAATTGTTTCTAAACAAGATGAATGTCAAATATACCAAAATTGCTGATAATACTGGTGCTATATTTATAACAATAATGTATCTGATGTAAAACAGAATCATAATTCGAATTTTATAATTTGAGTGCGTCATTTGTCTACTTGTTGACTATTTTAAATAACCAAGAACATAATAGATTACAAAAACGAACCACATAAGTGAGCATGAAAGGCATCGTATAATAGCTTTGCGCGAAGACGGATTAAGTGTATCGGATATTATGAGGAGAGTAGTTGTCACGGTAAGCACTCGTATTTATTTATTTGTATATTGTGTAATGGTGGTGGCTGTCATCCATCAGGCGGTCATTGTTTACGATCTTAGTGGTTTAAAAAAAAACCGTAGCGTGGTAGGTTACTATAGTGCTACTGAATAGGCGGTATTTCTAGAGGTGTAACCTCCGGGTATTAAATTTACTAACAGTTTTGTTATTATACTACCGTGCGCCCGCATATATTTATATATGCGGGCATATATCTACACTACATACATCCTCACAAACTTTTGAATTTACAATATTAGTAAGACTAGCTTTAACTGATATTTTCATGTGTTAATCCATGCCTATGTGTTAATCCAGAACCTCATCTATCTACCTACCAAATTTCATTCAGATCCATCCAGCCATAGGCGTGAAAACGGAACAAACAATCAAACATGTTTGGCGTTTGTTACTCGATCATGCCACAATTATTGAACAGATTATTATTATATACTAACTTATGTAGTTTACCCTTTTTTCCATTCCATTTCCATTCCATTTCCAGAGGAATACTGTCCACCTCTGGATAAGAAGATGGTAAAATGAGGGTCATATAATGCCACAAAAACTGAGCCGTCCTCGCTGCACCACAACTAGACAAAATAGACAAGTTACAGACAGAATGATGCAGACTGGTTTTAAGCGAGTCAGAGATCTCGCTACAGATATAAGAGTGTCTATGTCTACTATTCGTCGACGTTTAAAAGATGCAGGGATAAGGCATCGACAACTAGCTAGAAAATTGGTATTGTCGCCCATGCATAAACTAGAGAGACTAAATTTTGCGCAGGATTATTTGAATTTTGATTACCAAAACGTGATATTTTCTGATGAAAAAACATTTTTCTCCAATGACCAGGGTCGCCTACATTATAGCGAAATAATACCACGCGTTACAGACCAGAAAATATTGTTCCGAATAGAAACAGTGGACGTATTAATATAGGATTTTGGAGGTCAGAAATCAGAGGGCGTTTAAATAGTGAAAAATACTTGGAAATTGTTCGAGATACCCACTGTTAATATTTCCCATCCAGCCTTGTACCTTTGCCATTCATTCATGATAATTGCTCAATCCACACTGCGCACATTTGTAATGCGTGGTTTCAAAATAATCATGATCTCATAAGAGTACTTCCTTTTCCCCCAAAAAGTCCAGACATAAACCCTATCGAAAATCTCTGGGGTCTCATGGTCCAACAGTGGGACTTAGATATACCCCGTACCCATGCTAATATTCAACGCCATGTAGTCGAAATTTTTGAATCTTTCAGAGGTAGTAATATATGTCAGAATATGGTAAATTAAATGAGAGGAAGACTGCAAGCGATTATAGATAATAACGGGACACACACTCGTTATTAATATTTATGTCATGACATTTAAATAAAGCAAATATGAGAAGTCAGTTATAATTTGTAACCTACGAAAAAATGGAGGAGTTATCAATTCGACGCGTATATATATTTTTTTATGTATGATCAGTAGTCCGATTTTGAAAATTCTTTTTTTATTTGTAAGTATATGTCTGAAAGTTGGTCCCATATAAATTTGAAAAAAAAATGGCAACCCAAAGGGTAGGAAAAAAGGGGATGATTGTCGATGAACTCACTGATTGTAATATATAATTACGCATAACTTTTTACAGAGTAGTCCGATTTAGATAATTCTTTTTTATTAGAAAGGGTATACCTCAAAGTTGGTTCCAAATCAATTTGAAAATTTTTGAAAAAAAAATTCCAACCTGAAGGCTAGGAAAACAGGGGATGATTGATTGCAATGATTGACCACGCATTAATTTTTACAGAGTAGTCCGATTTTGATAATTCTTTTTTTATTGGAAATGAAATATCTTAAAGTTGGTTCCATATAATTTTGCAAAAATATTCCAACCACCCTAAGAGTAGGAAAGCAGGGGATTAATTGACAGTTAACTCACTGATTTTAATAACTTTTTACCGATTTTAATAATCCTTTTTTTATTGGATATATTTATGTTATTAAATAATATGCTTGTTTTGCGCCGACTCAAAATTACTTAGGTATTATTTACAATAGTTTAAGAACTTAGTTATTAGAATTAAATCAAAAAAGTTTTATTATTTTTTGCTTTTCAGTTTTTTCGGCGGTTTATTTTTTTGTTAAAATAGTTAAGGTTTTAGAGTTCATGTTTTCTATTATTGAAATTAAATAATTTTAGCAATCAATTAATCAATAATGAAGAGATATACGAACGAAACTAGCAAACGCGAAAATGCATTTTTTTATCGTTTCTCATATAGTCTTACATCGAAGTACACTTACTTTACAAAGTGACTAAACAGTTACATTTAAAATGTAACTGTTTAGTCACTTTGTGAGAAACGATAAGAACAAAATAATTAATTTTTGGTTTGGTTTGCCAGCTATGTTTTTTTTCAACGGCGGCGCTAGTTTCATTCTTGTATCACCTTAAATCATTATGATTTTGTTACGTTAACATTACTATTACTTTCAATTAGATGTGGTTTATGAGACCAACGTTACTAAAATAAAATTTAATACAACTAGGAATAATTTTTGTAAAATAATCAATTAATAAATAATGTATTAAATCATTGTTTTTTTTGTTACGTTAACATTACTATTACTTTTAATTACCCTGTTCTATTAAAATCAATATCTGAATATATCTACATATAAACCAAGGCCCGCGGAGTTTTAGTGATAACCCCTTTATAACATGAATATTTAGCATCACCTAATTTTAGATACATTTGACATTAATCTTGTTTAGAATCAATTTTTCATTTCTTACTTCTGATGCTTTATTTAGCATCAGAAGTTTAGAGATTTTGGGTATATGAATGAGCAGTGATAGCCGAGTGGTCAAGGACTTTCCACACTATGCGGCGGGTCCGAGTTCGCTACCGCACGCACCACTAATTTTCTGTTAAAGTTATGTGCGTATTGTATAATGATCACTGCTCAGCGGTGAAGGAAAACATCGTGAGGAAACCTGCATGCCAGAGAATTCTTAAAAAAAATTTTTTCGAACGCATGTGAAGTCTACCAATCCGCACTTGGCAAGCGTGGTGGACAATGGCCTACACCCATTACATATGAGAAATTACATTTGAGTCTGTAAGACGCATGCTTATTTGTATGTGTTTGTTTGTGTGTGTGACCACAATAAAAGAATACACAATATACTTGACTTTGCACGTGTTGTTCAGGATATACCAAAGTGATATATTCTTGTTACCGTTCCATTTTTCAATAATATTTCATTAGCTGTAACAAATGTTCAAAAATTTACAAAGTTCGTTGTGACTGTGCTGTTTTTTTGTGACCTGAGTATTATTATACATTTAGAAAAAAACAAAATATCTACTTTAGAGCCCACGAAGTTCGAATCCAATGTTTTCACCACTATGCCATCATTGCTTGCTATAAATACTTAAAACCTGAAAGATAAAAAAACATTCCCTCAGCGTGTGTGTGTGTGTGTGTCACCCACTGACCGGGACTCTGCAGCACAGGGGCCGACATATTAATTTACTTAACTTTATAGATCGCTAACGATCGCTCTAGAATCGTCTACTACACCAAAACGTTGAATAGTTCAGTGGATGGATTCGAGTGCGTACATACATATAGAAACCTATACAACATCATCAGCGACCCCTTAAACTGACTAACTTGCAATTTAATCCCGAACCCCACATAAGCTGACCTTTTGACCGGATATTCATATTTAGATGTGTCGGTCGTGATCGGGTTCCAGATAAACGATATTAATAGCGCGCCTCTATTGTTTCAGAGATCCACGGGAGCGACGCAACACGTGAGTATTCATGTACTTAATTAAATATTCTCGCATTTGGTGGGTCCGGAGTTGAAGGCCAGCATCCAAAACTTATAATTATTTTTAAAATTATGTACGTATTATATAATCGTCAATGCGTAGAATTAACTTAAGAAATATATACAAATATTCACAAAATGATATGTACAAAACAAATGTAAATAGAAGTGATAGTGTAGGAAATAGGAGAACTATCAACGTGTACGTCACGCATTCTGAATATTGATTACCCTTAAAAACTCTTTGATTATTGATATATTTGAATTATATTAAAGTTTTGTTCCACTACTGGGCACGTATCTTCTCTCGTCGATTGCTGCGATCCTGGCCAAGTGAGAATAGGCATATGTGTTCTTTTCAGAATTCGCAACCATCTCCTAACGTTGTTTTCTTTTAGCGAAAGCAGTGCATAATTTTAATTATTTTATTAATGATAATTATTAAAATAAAATGAAAATAGTAAATAATGTAAATTATGTGTAAAATTGTAAGTTCATAATTTTAAAATAAATATTAATTTTACAATTTTAAATAAACTCCTAACTTTGTGGTATTCGAACTCACTTATATGGTGCGCGTAATATACAATCTTTAGCCATATTTCATATTTTAAGTTCAATTAGGAAACAATGTGGAACTCCATGCATACCATTCTGTTATTAAATGCCGTAAAATCAGAGAAATATTGTTTATTAGAATGCGACAATACATTGTATTTATTGGATCCCGTCAGGAATATCTCAACAACAAATCTATTTCACTCGTTGCAATAACAGTTACACCTGTATGTAAAAAAAAACTTTCACACTAGTAACTAATTGAATTATCTTTCAACAGACAAGTCGGTATTTCTAGAAAATGCAAAGAGTGACGATCTTGTATAAAAACTATAAATATAAAGCAAGAGTCGCCAAGTACGGTTATCTTCCACTGTTTTTTTGTTTGACGGCTGCGAGAGGAACTTTGTGAATTAATTGCCTTCGAACTAAGTGCTCAGTGTGTTCATTTTGCGACAGCCGTTTCAATTAACTTTGTAGTAACTATGAAATGCGATGCAGCTAGGTTAGTTGGCTTTACGGTTCAAATAATATGGTAACTGCCGCTTTGGACTATTAAACACGAAGGAATTTAATACCTATGCACACCTTAGATCACTTTGTACTGTCTGCTTTTTATTTAACTTTAAACGTATTTTGGCAAAGAATTTACATATTAGAAAAATGCTTATCAATAATATAAATATACTGCATTTTACATTATAAATTGTATAACAATTCTTGGTAATCGCACGAACACAGATTTGGCATACTCCCACCGCATTGCGTTACGTGACGATTTCTACGTCTTATGGAGAAATCGTCACGTAACACAAGTTAGTGAGACATAAAGAAGTGAGATCTAAGGAACCGCGCTCCGAAAATATCTCATACAGAAATGTATATATTGTATTTACTGTATTGTATCTACTGTCATTCCATATTTAGTTCTTCGGCAATTTACAACACAAATGAATCAACATAACATCTGTCTTAAGTTCGTCGCGAAGTCGTGAACCCTCGTCACTTGCTCGATAACAACCACCAATAGGTGGCGTGCACATCGTCAATGTTGCCCATCGCGGCAATCTTCTTATTTATCGCCAATAATAAAACATTTTTCTGTTACGTTGACGGATGTCTATTGCTGTAGTAATATAGTTTCAGTTCGTCTGTGTTCTAAAACCTTTATTTCTCTCTTTCAAAACCAAATGTCTTGGGAGGAGAGACTTCGGTTAACATGGGATTCTTCATTATTATAACAGTCTCCTCTCACAGATGAGAGGTTTATTTTTGTGCAAAACAACCCATCAAACCCTGCAAGCCGCGTTCCTTCCAGAAATATTTTATATAAACATGTATTTCGTCTGTCATGTTTCGGTCGTCAGTATGCATTTGTGGTATGAGTTGCAAATGCATGACTATCTTTTAATGTTGTAATGTAACTATGTATTTGTCACCAGGCCGGTAATACCCGCTCTACAGGTCTCCGCCACTCGCTCTCTGTCGTGGCTCTACTAATGAATCAACGTTTTATTGTGACGCACCTCCGACAACGGTGTTAATTGGATTTAGATTTTTAAATTTGTTCATTCTAATCCATTTTCATATGGTAAGCATATAAATGTTGAACCATTTTATTATTTATAAATATAGATCTACTTTCGAATTTTACTTGAAAAACACTATGTTGTAATTAGTTCTACATTTAATTATATTTATCTTCCAATCATCTAATCCCGGGACGTATGGCTTAATAAACTTATCAACTAGAAACCGATTAAAATGTGACCTAGATTCTGTTTTATTATTCACCGATTGAATAAGCGTGCAGCGTCCCACGCACCGCCATTTACATTTCTATGCACGCGGCGACACGTTGTAATTAAATTTTTCATCAATAGTTTTGCATGGCGGCATTTATATGCAAGGAGGAATGTCTAATTAGCTATTTATTGTGGATCATACAACTGTAACTGGCCGATGCTTTTGATACTTCACTTCAATATTGTGCTATCATTGAATCTCACAGGTATTATCCGTTAATACTTCCTATTCATATATGATTCCTTCCTATTCGATGTTATGAAGCTCTGTTACCGTAACCAAATCCCTTGTAAGCTTTTTCTCGCGAATAAAAAAAGAATTTTCTAAATCGGTTATATATTTTTGTCATACATATAATACAATTTTGAATTCTTTTTCATCAATGATGTCTTCCGGATGAATCGACCGATTCTGGTCCTGTTAATGACAATCGCCGCGAGTATTTTAAGATAAAAGCATTGTTTAAGGAAGAAAATCAATTATTGCATAAATTCAAAAGTATTGGAAAAACTTTTTAAAATTTTCATTTTCGAAACCTCGATTTTTAAATATTAGGGTGAAATGAATACGTTACTTTTGTTAGAAGAGTAGTAACCTCCACTTTTTCAAAGGCGGTTTACAAGAAGAAAATTTCAGATATTCCTAAATAATTCTGCTTTCATAACCTTAGTTGAAACCATAATATTTTATTTAATCCGTATCCAAATCTAAATCTATAACAGCACGATATTTCTTGACGATGTTTTCCTTGACTGTAAGCAGGCATACTTACAAAAACTGTTACTACATATAACAACTATTAAACACAACACAGGTTGATTGTTACTAGAGTAATTTACTTACGTCGTATTAAATCGAAGATCTACATCGATGATACGATGATGCTTATTATGCGTAAGCAGATATGTGACATGATAATAGTGTAGAGTTAATGTAGCGGCGTAGAACTCGTAGAGCTTGTGAGCGTCGTAGCAAGTTACTGCTTCTCGTTATTTACTGTTAATGTAAATTTACTTACAACTGTGAATTTTATAGCACTCGAGAGAAACATTGTATGCACATTGTATTCTGAATTTTTAAGAATAAAATATAACAGACTTTTTAGTCATAACGTGGGCATCGTCGACTCCATGTTCTTAAATGCAACTGAGATTTGCTTGCGAATTGTTTTGTTGAAATAAAGAAAAGTTATCTAAAAAAACTTTTAAATATAAAACATGTTTATTCAATATTCAATATCTTTCATATATTGTTTTCATTGCTCACTGTGAAGTGAATTTACGCAGATTCCTTCCAAACGATTTTCATCAAATAACAACTTACCTACTAACTCACTCATACTGACCGTTGCTGATGTAACCTACTGAGACAATCATTAAATCTACTCCCAGCATAGCGGACACGTACAAAATAGTCATTAATATTAGTACCATTTTTATTTTATATCTTTAGTACTTTAAATGTTTCAATCATTATTTAATTAACTCTTTTCGAAACATGATATTTAAATTAAATATAATTTGCAAAATTTCACTCCGAGCGGGATTCGAACCCACGACCTCACCATTAGTACTGGAGACGCCCTACCAACTGGGCTACCACAACTTCGATGACATTTTTGCTTGTATTACGTCTTTAGCGTGACGTATGTGTTTTAATAATAGTTATTATTAGTGCTGCAGTTCATTCTTGTCTTTACAGATAACCGATGTTTTCAAGCTAACAGAAGTAGGTCTCGACCATATTTCCGACGTCGGTACAACGCTCAGGAAAACTTTGCCATCGGAATTTCGATAAATATCGTGAAAATATGAATGAAAATAAAATAAGGAATACAATCGAATTGGAAACCTCCTCCTTTTTGGAATTCGCTCTTATCGCTTAGAAGCGATCTCTTCAACACAGAATAAATACTTTAAAAACTAGACTGAAATGACTGACTTGTCCTGAAACACATATCGTAAATTTAGTAATGCACAATTCACAATCTGATCAAAGACTTGCTTGATTAAGCGAGTCTATAGATAGAAAAGTTTGTTTCCTTAATGCTTAAACTGAAAGCCAAATTACAGAGACAAAAGCCAAATTGAGGATCTATTCCAAGATCATTCTAACGAGAGCTGTATAGCGTAGATTTGTGCACAAACTATGCCCCTTCGATTTTCTTTATTAAAATTCTTACTTTTATTCTTCTCAAAATGTCATACGGTCAAAACCAAATTCTCTCAATACATTAAACTTTTTAAGCCCGCAAAAGATTCTCACCGGTCAGAATGCCGCTCGATTTATTTAATTACCAAATAGCATCAACACGAAGCGATAGCATTTTATAAAATTAATATATTGCTTTAAGGATAGATAATATTATCACGTTAAATAATACTTTATAAAGCGTATATTCACCTAAAAGAGAGTATTAGCCGAATGGCTATTGTGAAGGCTTTAAAGTACTTTTATATAAAAGGAGTAGGATACTTCGAGGGATCGAGTATAGTACAGTCGAAGATCTTCTATCGCAAACCAAAAATAACGGAACAGCTCTTTTTAAAGGAAATCAGTACTTCAATTATTGATAAAATATTATTCACTACAAGACACTAATATGGCGTGAACATTATATAAATTTCAGATAAAAGAGGAGGTTTGTTTGGCAAATTTTGTCAATTCTTTTATAAATTTTTGAGGATGTAATTCCAGCAGATCAAGGTGATAAAGTGCTTGCTGCGCTACAAGATAATACTTAACTATTGTAAATATATCAAGAAAGAATATGTGTGTGAATGTGAATTTTTGTAAAAGATTTATGTGTTTTATCTAGCTGTATATGTAGGTATATGGTTTTGTGAAGATCGTGAAATGTTTTCAAGTAGCACTTTTTATAAAAATCATAAAATATTATTATAATCTGCATAACTTATTACATCTCTGTAAACTGCCTAATCTTCGAAATAGCTGAAACAATTTTTTTTTGGAGAATCAAATTCACAGACTTAAACCCAAAATGGACGTATGGATGGACCTATGGACTTTTGGAACTTGGATGGAACCTGGAACTTTGCAAAAATTGAATTTGTGAATGAATCTTTTAATCAAAATCATTTACATACTGCAAATATACAAAAATATCACTTCAGCTCAATTCCTGACATAAGATATTTCTGAGCAATTTCTATATTTTTGTTTATTAATTAGATACATTTTCATAATGTTATTGTTGACTTCTGTATCTAATATTTTTAAACAGAAAGTACAGGGTAAAATATTTGAGTCGCATTATTTTAACTTGAAGCGGCAAGAACAAAGATTTTTTAAGAGAATCCGCGCACTTGTGAAGACAAGATTATCGCTTCTCACAGCTTACTGGGGATTACCAAACTGATTTACGCAAGCTCCAAGCCCATATTCATAGTTTATCTGAACTAAATCGATTCTACAAAATGTATCGATATTTAAAAATTCTGAAAAGGCAGACGGGCCACCTAATAGTAAACGTCACGTGTGGAATATATATGATATCAGCGCAAGACGTGCAATACCATGGAAAGTCGCCAATGTTGTATCGATTTGTAAGGAAAATTCTTTCATCCAATGAATACTCTACAAACAGTAACCAATGCAATCCATTGATGAATGAATGATTTTTCATACACTAAACCTAGCAAAAGGTAGAGGGGCCACGTGATGATAAGTAGTCACCGTTGGTTATGGACATAAATAATACCTATGGAATCACCATTGCCTTACCGGCTTTGCATGCTTGAAAAATCCTTGTTATAGCGCCCCGGGAAACTTGGATAGCTCCCGAGGAAGATCGTTCCATAGTGTACACGTCCGTGGAAGACACGGACGATCGATTAGAACTATGGAAGATCGCTACAAGTCAGGGTGGTGAGGTGGCCTTCATCGGGTGGTGCAGAAGAGAAGGACGAGTTCCTTATAATATATACTTAAAGCTAGAACTTTATATGATACCAGACGTATACCCATGAGCGAATAATAATACACGTCTAGACTTGATTGACTTGAAGACAAGCTTGCGCGATCACTTTAGAAGGTCAGTCTAATGTGTGTTTACTCCTTATTATGAGTCACATACTCGTATGCATATGTGGTGTGATAGTGTAGGTATTATTAGTTGCATCGTGTACTCGTAGCAATAAAGTACGTACAGATTTTTTCTGTTAAAATAATGTGCGTCTTGTATCTACTTATCTTATAATTGCTCTTTGATGAAGGAAAACATGTTGAGGAAAGCTGCACATCTGAAAAAAGTTTTCGTAGGCAGGTAAACTGTAGTGTGCAAGTCCGCATTTGGCCAACGTTAACCTAAGTCCTCTCATACATGAAAACAACCTGTGGAAAGAAAGTGGAACAGAAAAGTTTCGGCGATGTCCATAGAACAGGAACAGTCGTCAATGTAACGGTAGCAGACATATTGTCTATGATATTCACGTGTATAAAACACATTCATTTTCACACACTTATTTGCCAGTTATTTAGTATGCCAAAACGTTAAACCGCTCTAGTACCAACAAAACAGTTGAAATCTCTATTAATGTCTCATAACTGCGCAGAAGACGCCGAGGACGCTAAATTAAGAGCAACCCGCAGCTACTAGTGGCTTTCATTACGCTCGAAGTTTTCATTAGGGTATCGCGGTTAAAACTACTTCACGATTGTTTTTCATATACATAGAGACTTTTCAAACCTTCGTAATGTTTTAAGGAGTACTCAGGCACGTTCTTACGAAGCGTTTGTTGCAATACTCCTTGGTTTCTTTTAGTATGTTTGGACGATCACATTTCCTTACTTATGATTAAAATTCAAACTTTCAATATTCCTTCTTGCTCTTCCTTTTTTATCTATCAAAATGTTTCATTCGAGTTCAGGCAGTGGTGGAGTAAATATATAGTATTTATTATTTTTATCATTATAACAAAAGTACCTACACTACATAATTTATTAATTCCTGATATGATTAAACCAGTGTATTAATTCTGTTTGGTTAATGCTGGATTTTTAATGTAGAGCACCAACACAAATATTGGCGCTCTTGTTTTATGACATTGTATGACCTTCGCCTACCCGGATCCTTACAACTACACCATTACCAACACTATAACACGTACCTGGTAACGAGGCCCCGGGACTTCATTCCTTGACACCTCACGGTATTTTACTTTACCGAACACTTGTGGGAATTAAATAAGCGACATATAATTTTAAGAGATATATTAGAAATGCATGCGGGACCGAACCACGATATGCGAGCTCGAGAGTGTAACAACTACACTGTCACTGCTTTTATTTAACGATACAGCAAAACTAAGTATTACTTTTGTAAGCGCCATTTCCCTCTGCTAATATAAGACAAAAACGTTTCTGACAACACTCTATAAGGAATAACGACTAATCGCAACGCGGTTGTTAACGTCAGCCAAAAAAATGAGTCCGCGCCGGTGTAAGGAACGAATAGTTACCCGCTAAACTAGCATCTCATATGAAAGACATTTCTTTTCCAACGTACATTCTATGGTCGCTACTTTGACCATGTTAAATGTAGTAATTTGTCGGCTGTCTACACAAAGACGGAACAAACGCTCTCATTCGAGAATGAAAAACATTTTCTTATCTCTAACACGCGTAAATTTTCTTTCCACATTCTTCATCATCTTGCCACCCCACTATAACTAATGCTGGGCATAGGTTCTCACTAGCATAGTTACACTACACTGGCTAAATGGTATTGGCGACTCCATTAAAAATTGATGAATTGAAGAATGTTTCGTCATCATTTCCTTATCATGTACAATTTTGTACAACCTTACGATATACTATATACATTTAATAATTCAAACGATTTAAATTGAAGAAGAGAAATATACTCAAAAACTTATGATAACTAAATTATATATTTAAATCAGAAGAACAGAATATAAAAGATAAAATTTATTATTCTTTACTTCAGGTCGGTCGGTGCCTTCATTAGTTTGCAAAGATCTTTAACTTACTATTGTATTTTGCGCTCATCACTTGCGTAATCCCGTGCACTTAAGTTACATTTCCTTCCAGATTAACTATTACCAAATCCTGTCAAACAATAATAATTATCCGAATCTATTAATAAGTAACGGAACATCCAGGTGACATGCATACAATTTATAATCGAAATATGAATCTCCTCGAAATGAAAGTTCGTTAAAAATCATAATGATTTAGTTGTTTGTAAGATTAACCGCCATATTTGAGCAACGTGGAACATCGTGCACCTACATATCAAATATGTGAAGACCACGTCGTTGAGATGTAGGAGCTCGATGACAACACATTTCAGCTTTCTCCAGTTTCATATTTCCCCTAACGAGATGAAGGTATTACGGACAATGTCTTATGGCCTCCAAATCTCAGTTCCAATATCTTATCTAACATCAAATGGAATGAGACCTCCCAAAATTCAGGTAAAAGCTTCATTATTAGATAACGGGATGCTTTCAGTCAAACTGCGCTCTCTTGAAATAACTCTTGTTACTATAAGTTGTATGTATTGTATTCTGTTTGTCTTGGTAGTATTGGATAATCGGTAGCCAAGTGGTTAAAACCTCATGCTTGTTGTGGGTCGAGGATTCAAATACCGGGCGCAACGTTTTTATGTAAGTAAGTTACGAGCGATCATTCAGCTTTACCTATTCCACACAACAACAGCAACAAACTTGGTACGAAACAGAACATTCGGCTGGAGCTGGCCGCAAATGCGTGGATGCCCTTAAGAACTGAGGTGACATGTCTAATTTTCATAATAAAGTTATGTGCGTATTATATAATTAACACCTAATACAAATCTGAGATCCTAATCGATATCCCTGCCATGCAAATCAAAAATCAAAATAATTTATTTCGTCATAAGGTACATTTTATACACTTAATGAACGTCAAAATTTTGTTTACATATTTGGTTTCTTTTTCTTTCATCGACTTTACCCTTCAAATCATGATAATGTAGACCGACAAAAAAAATCCAGCGGAAAAAAACTCTCGACACTCTTTTAAATAAGAGTCTCGGCACTCTTTTGAATAAGAGTATTATAAGGAATTCAATGCCGTATGACAATGGCCGGAGAGTGAACACAAGAGACAGCTAATCATGTGTATCAATATCACCCCACTGCCATCTGCTTA
>DWQB01000002.1:0-17395 GCA_018252435.1 Gindanes brontinus
TGGAGTATGCTCCGTGCCTCCCCTGATTGTGAGGAGAGACTCATGCCCAGCAGTGGGACATCAAAAAGGGTTGAGGCCATAATACTCCATTAAAGTAGATACATTTTCCGCTGATATTTTTAGTCTACCCTACCCAAATCTAAACGTGTAACTAAATACGACTGCAATAAAACAATGTTAGACTTTTATTAAGTGCATCAATTATAACTAATGAAATAAATTATTTTCAATTTATAATTTTAATTTAACTGTTTTAAATTATCTCAATTGGCGCAGTCGACACGACTACTACAAAACACCTGCGCTCTACAGAGTTCATTCCATTTCTTTTTCGAGCATTTAACACAAACAGTTCAAGCGCTACGCGAGCCTTTTTTATGGTGGCAGTATTTCAGCAGATTCAGTCAAGTTAAGTTGTGTGTAAATTATATTAAAATACTTTGAAGCGATCGAGGATCCGTTTGGTGGGCGAAGTTTTATTAGCAATCAATATGTATCGCATGCAAATATTTCTTTGTCTGCTTAGATATTCATACGTACTCAGATACTGCTATTTTTGTTAATCACGAATAAAGTTAAATTTTAACCTCAAATCTTGTATTACTAAAGTTCGTTGCTCTAAAATAAAGTTAGTTCAACTCTAAAGCACAAACTTATGAAAACATCATCCATTTTATGACTAAACTTCCGAGAGTTACTTAAATAGTGTGGCTCTAAACTAGTTGGGAAATACTCATGAGCTAAGCCGATTACTTCATACCGCCGTTATAACTAATATCATTATTATCATCATCACTGAAGCGCGCATGGCCCCGTCGTTGTAACTCGTAACCGATTACGAAAGTTAAGCAGGGTAGGGCGCGGTCTGTACCTGGATGGGTCACCGCTAGGGACAAATTTCATGCGCGATTCCGTGCTTTGGAGGGCACGTAAAGCCGTCGGTGGTTGTGACAAAAGCTCCGTGACTAGCAGTGGGTGATAAAAACATGCTTGAAGTCACAATATTTTTTCTTAGACGTTATCATCACACTAAAGTTTTTTCTCGTGACAGACAACATTTTGAAATTGCGTTATATTAAAATATTTATATATTCTCATATTTAAATTGAACATTATTCAGGTGATGTTTATTTCGGAAATGTATATAAAATAAAGACTATTTATTCATGTCTCTTCTTCCAATTCCAGTAATCACAACTTCCACTGCGCCTATTTTTCCAAAAAACCAAGTTTCTTAACTTGGAACTGTCAGGAAACGGAAATGGGCTCTGAGTTCTTATTAAGTAAATACTTTCTTCTCTTATTTGTTATGAAACTTTTGTTCTTTACTCTTTAAAATAGCTTCATCGGAAATACTATTCCTATTAACATGGAGTACGGTATCAAAATATAAGAAGTTATTCCTGGTTCTGTTGCCATCCAATTTGCCGAAAAATTCTGCGCGTTCATATAATTACTTGTCTCTTGCGTTTGTCGTGGAGTGAGGAGATAGAAATCTAGTTCCAGAGATTTTATTAGCACAAACTGTAACACAAAGAGACCCGAGACGTTATAATACTCAATAACATGATAGAAATACTAAGATAAAAATATATTTGTAACTAAAAGCTACCCCCAACTTCTCTTAAAAAGTCTAAACAGTTTCTAGATGATTAACAAGCGGGATCTATAAACATAATTTTAATTGTTATTGAAGCTACATTGTCAAAATTAATTAATTACGTCCCGAAAAATCGTGATCACAGCTCCGTGACAACATTAATCTTAATTTAAAGCTGACAACTCTCTTAAAAGACGACCAGAGTTTGAAGACAGTTTGATTATTTACAAAAGTAAAAGTTGGATAAAACTGGATTCAAAAGTTTCCAAAGTATTTTCTCAGTAGATTTACAGATCGTATTATCATTCAGTTAGCTTTCGACAAAGGACCATTATTCCTAATTTCAATAATAGCTATGGAATTCTCAGCGTTTGGCGAAAGAAAATACCCTAGGTTAAGCGAAGAAAAAGATAAAAAAATCATAAAGACAAATAAATTTATTTCATTGCACATAAAATAGAAAACGAATTTAAACTTACTTTTTCCCTCAAAGTTTACAGATGAATAAAAGGTCTCCCTCGAGAGAGATTAGGGTATCTTTCATAATATTTTCCTTGTACCTAAGTATAATTATATAAAATAATAAATATTTAAAATAATAATTAAATTAAAATATTTAAATATCCCATTTGCAATTTTTCAATAGTGCAAGAAAACCTCATGAAATAAATTGCATGTCCAAGTGTTACAAAATAAAGTTTATTTGTGTGTTTTAACCTGTGTCGTCTTAGCCTGTTTGGATTAATAATAGCACAACTGTAAGCTGGTTCGGTTTATTGCAACGATTTACGCGTATACTTAGATTGTGTTGGAATCGGTGTTTCCAAATCAAATAAAAATCATTTATTTCATCAAAAGATACATTTTGTTCACTCGGGAAACTTCGTTTGTAAATAGACGCATTATGTTCTTTTTCCAGTGACTAACGGTTTTCATTTAACACCCGAGTAATGTAGACGAAGAGCAAAACCGGCGGAGAGACACTCCCGGCATTCCCTTAAATAAAAAGGTATTTAACCCATTAGAACAGTAGACGCGATTGAATCAAACTACGTACTTTATTTTTCCTTAAACTAGTTTGAGGATGATATAACAATAAAAAAGGTAAAAATATACCGGATTGTTTCAAAACCTTAACAGCGTCCGAAAAAGGGAAGTGGTTAAATTTGGTACACAACACAATTTTACGTACTTTAGTTAAAAGCGCTCTTCGTCTCCGGATAAAAAGGATTAAAACAGCGATCAGGAATTACGTTTCCCCGCAATAAAACTGGTAAAGGATACACTTAAATGAGGATTTCGCTGTTTTGAAAATTTGTGCTTTTATTTTACGAAGCATTTTAATGTAAAGAAGCTCCTAAATGCGAGTTACGGGGTAGAGGCTCGCCAGATATCGTCACGTTACATAATGCGGGATGCTTTGCGCGCGTGTCGTGTGTTACTACGAGTATCTTATAGTTTCACTAAACTCCTGCTCGGTAACTAATCTCCATCTATTTTAATTCCCAGCTCTTTTTAATACGCTTTTATTTTTTATTTATATTCACCTATAATTACTTCCATTAACTTCAATAATCTATATATATAAAAGAAAGTCATGTTAGTTACACTATTAATAGCTCAAGAACGCCTGAACCGATTTTGCAGAAAATTGGAGCTTAGAACCAGGAGGCGGACTGCGAACTGCGACACAGCACAGTAGACGGACTCTTGGTAAGGAAAAGGCGTGCTCGGAAAAACGCGTCAAGAAAAGTGACGCAAAGAACTGTACTAAATAAATGGCGCCAAACAAACATTTGACTATTAGTCTGTGGTTCGCCGGTCCTTCCACTTATAGTGTGATTTTAAAATATAATGTTGGCATACAAATGACAACATAAATAAATTTAGAAAAAAAAATTAAATTGCTTAATCTCAATAAGGTGTAATCTTATTTACAACTTTGTAATTAACATTAGTATGAGTAATACTCTGTTTGATCAGTTCACGGTCGCCCTCCCTAATTGCTGATTAGCATATCGACTATGTCAAGCTGCCGCTACGACGGCGCACTTTAATTAATACGCCCATTACACTCCCTGTGTATCGACGACTTCTTATACTGTATGTTATTATAAAAATCCCTGTAGTGTGATGATGTGTGTGTACTGAGTAGGTTAACAATTAAAATACCTAAACGAGTTCTACTCTTAGGCCGGTGAAACGACGCAAGTGGAGTTAATATACTTATGTTGCTCATGTCATAACCTCCAATACTGCTCATGTCCATATGCGACAGTTGCTTACCATCTCCCTGGTTACGTGGTTCAAAATAGTGCTAATTAATGTGTGGGGTGCTTTGTATGACATTTTTTAACTCTTAATTTCGGAATGAAATTAGTGAACAGTAAAGTCTTATTAGAACCTTCAAGTTTATAATTTAAAATTAAAGGCTATTAAAAATTATTAACACGTAATCTCAAACAATAAACACTAAAAACGATGAGTCTTTTACAATTGTACAAATGAAAAGGTCAATGAAGAGATGTGTACCGTTTGTTTACGTTTAGGAATTTATAAAATGTTTAGGCGTTACTTAATAAAGAAAAAAAATACTAAATGAACTGTTATAGATATTAAGGTTGAACGTTTCAGGAAAGCAACTATATATTTTAGTACTCAGGCACATAATAAACAGAAAACCAGTAGTTAAAAGAGGATCAATAATTAGTTAATAAAAATTGTGATTGATTAACGTTTAAACTATGCTGCATTATAATTGCTATTCGATTCTATATAAATTATATGGTGGAAATGCATCGCATAAATGTGATCAAAGCGCGGCTCTGTTCAGCGATAGGTGTAAACAGTCTCGTGAAATGAAATCAGTAGTGTACTCTCTGTGTAGAGGGAAACCTGGGGCATTCTCTACCACACTGATTCAGGTAGGATTGGTGACAATAGCTGTAGCGATAGTCTGGTGGTGAGAATAGATCCAGGGTCGGAGGTTGATTACTTCTAATGTTTGATGTTATAATTATGTGCCTGTTTTATAATTATCACTGCGCTTCTGTGCATGAAAATATTATGAGGAAATGTGCATGAAAGAAAATTCTTAAAAAAATTCGAACAGTCAAATCACCCTAGGCTATGGGAAAAGATGCGAGCCCAGTAGTGGGACAGAAATCGGCCTGTTAAGGTGATGATGATGATGTTGTTGAAGTACCACTGAGCGCGGAAGGAGACGAGGTCTCTCCCAGGTCGCGACCGATAGGGAATTAGTACGCAGAGTACTTAACCGCTTAAGATCCCGATGTCCACACCGATAGCCTCGACCTTCGTCGTACTAATTCGTCGCATAGCGTTCGCCTCTGAGCCACGTAGGAACTTAATTCGTATGACAAAGTAATATGTTTAATTCAGAAATTTCCGAATATTTAATTATAAACAGGTAGGCGTACTTCCATTTCATTAATATCGCTCAGTCGTATGGAACCCTACGTGTAAGAGTCCGACTCGCACTTGAGCGGTTTTTTCTACATTTATACATTTTAATTCCTGCAAAGAACGCAATTTTTTGTCCCATATGTACATACGTATTGTTGTGCACCTGCTATAATTCAATAGGTAATTTTTGTCACTTTTTTGGGCATGTAAGCTAAGGAATGATTTTCTAGGTATATCCGGAGTGATATACCCTGGAGTTTTTAAAATGAAGCCATAATGTTTCTCGTTTGTGGTAAACTACTAAATTAAACTTTAATCTTCGTCGAGTAGCATAGTGGAGGTAAGGCAATGTGAGTATAAGATAAGTTCCGATTGGTTGGCTGGTTTAATCTCTATGTCGTGAAGTCGGTAAAACAACAAGAACCAATGTGTAGGGATAATCAATAATTATTCTTAACCTTACAAAGATATCACCAGACATGTAAATAATTTTGTGTCACTCACTAGTTATAATTTATTCTTTGCGCCTGTAAAAACAAAGAAATCATATTCGACGTTTCTTTTGTCGTCGGTATTTGAATATGTTTCTTATATTACTGATATTTTCTGAATTTTATGTGTACAAAGCCAGTGTAGTGTTAATAAGTGATTCGAGAGTCCGATCACTCTAAATGATTATAATTTGTCTTGATCGAGCAACGTCATACTCGTATTTTGTCACTTGTTTTTGAAACATTCTTTTAAAAATCTGCATGTCAAAATCTAGGGCATATTCATTTTGGGAGTAGGAGAGAAACCTTCAAAAGTACCCCGATATCTTGTAACAGGCACGCAGCCATAATAGCCGCCTTCTAGTGGCCTCTTACGACTGACTAATCCCAGAAACAGAATTTACCAATCAGAATTCTGTTGAACCTTTTTGTGAGGCCTGACCTGATAATAGTTTACTTAGTTGCTGAAACTAAACTGACCTTCCGGCATTACATATACTAAACACTTATTTATACTTCAAGAAAATACTAACACAAAATATGATCACATAATCTTGCAGAGTATTGTAAATCCTTTTACTTTGCGGACTTGGCGTAGAGCTTACGTAATAATCCGTAAAAGAAAGCAGTATGGACGTACGTATATCGTATGTGTTACACCCGATAAAAGTGAATTTATGAAACCTTCTGACGTAGAACAATGTATGTGTAAATAAAAATGTATGTATTTGTATGTATGTGTTTGTTTCATCACGATTTAGAAAACAGAAACATTCTTTTCACTAATTTTGATAATTAAACTTGATAATTAATTTTGATAATTAAACTAATAATGATAATTATTATGAACTTATTATCATATTAATGAAATTTATTTTATTAATAATAATTATGAAAGTGATTTCCAATGCTTTCTCAGTATTGATAGAATTCAATATCAGAAGCTTTAGAATGATTTTCTTCTCTCCTAATTAGTCATAACATTTCAACGTGCATAAAGACCCATCTATAAAACAGCAAGAGATTTAGAAAGTTACAACAATGGGCGCAGTCCGTGTTTTGCATGAATGTACACCCGCCAGTATTCACCAGTCTGCATCGTAACAGTGCTAAATGGTTTTACTTTTTAAATGGCTGTTGTGGGTGTGACCTGTGGCGAAACCGTGTAACCATAAATCCATAAACCATTTTAAATGTCTGCAAAGATTACTCCAACTAATAACGCTTGTTTGGTGGTTTTTTTTTACAATAAACTATGTGACGGAGCAGTGATAGCCGAGTGGTCAAGGACTTTCCGCACTACGCGGCGGGTCTCAGTTCGCTATTGCACGCACCTCTAATTTTCTACTAAAGTTATGTGCGTATTGTATAAATATCACTGCTCTTCGGCGAAGGAAAACATCGTGAGGAAACCATCACGCCTGAGAATTAAAAAAAATAGTTAATGGATCCGATTAATATCGACAGATTGCAGTCGTTAAACATTGAAATATTGACAACGCCATTTGACATGTGCTTTTTGTGCCAGATAGACTATTTTGACAATCGAACATTGGATGAACGGATTATTTTATAGTTTTATGTAAACACTTTAATTTTTTCATATACTTGCTCTTTACATAACCTTCCTTTAACTGCGCAGAATCTCGAGCACCATCGTCACCTCCACGGCCCTGGACTGTCGCCTTATGAATCGTTACAAATTTTGTTTTCGTGTAATGAAAAAAATTTATTAACACATCCTTTTGCTATTATAACTGAAACCTGTGAGATACTATTATTACCATTAAAAAAATTAAGAAACAATCCATTGTGTTTTAATTTACGTGTTACCTTAAATTAAAATTGCCAGAAAATATGAAAATACGAATTCACGCTGCAACTGCTCACCATTCTATAAAGAAAATATTTACAGGAATAAAACAAAACCGATACAACGTAATATACCCTTCTACCAACATGTGCATCGTCAGAATTACGTCGACTCAAATTATGCAGTTATTTAGAATTTTTCTTGGTTCAATAAAAAGTTGTGTCGTCACGTCTTAAAACCGCCTTGTAGAGCCATTATACGCTAAATGTTTATTTGTGGAAAGATTTCTTTTACACGCATACCTCAGATCTTGAGTTCAATGTAAATGTACATATATTTGAGATAATCGGATCTTTGTTTCGGAAATCATCAACCTTCGTGTTTAATGACACGAGTTTCCAGGACTACTCAACATTGTGTACGAACTGTATACGTTGTTGGAATGTTTATTTCGGAACTTTGAAATTAAAAATGTTTTGAAAGATATTTGTGTATAAAATAAAGTCTATCGAAACTTGCGCTTACGAGTATGTTATTCAAAATAAGTATTAAATGATTATCTTTTTTAAATTGGTACTACCAAGTTCAGGATTGAAGTTCGAATCCCAATATTTAAAGTAATTAGAATTAGTAATAAATATTGATAAAGAAATATTGATTGTACACAATATTTTATTTGGTATAGATAAAGAAATATTGATTGTACTCAATATTTTATTTGGTGACAAACGAAAAACTTATAGGAATATAGTGGATTAGAGATTATTATAGCGTGTTATAAGCAAAAGAGTACTTGACCGCTGTAGGTATCCGTCCTGTTCCTGCAACCGAAGGATTTTGAATCAAACTAGCACGTTTACTGTAGGGAATATGTAGTAAATCTCTTAACTTTCCCAAATATCAGGCTTGCGTACTTGATGGCAGATCCGATCACGTGCTCCCTCCATGATACTATTATACAATAACCTAACCATTACCCTCTAATTTTCAAGTGAATTCACAGCGCTCCTGTGCGTCCTAAACAGACTGTGAAATTAACCTTACCGCAGTCAATTTCAGCGTGTCGTCGACGATCCACGTTAATATAACATCGTTTATCGTTTACGGTTGTTTAAATTAGTTTGTGCGCAATTTGTATTTCTAATCAAATTAATTAAATTCTTTGACCAGAAGATTCTGTTTAACCTTTGCAAGTGTTAATGTGTGATATGTATGGTGTTTAAAATGAACTCGAGTTCTAAGTGCTATTATATTCAGCTGTAGTCATAGTTCAGTCATGTGAAGTGTTCTATGTTGTTTTTGTTTTTTTCTTTCATTACAACTTTGAGAATTCTTGGACATACTTCAGCACGCTGCTCCAATGCGGCTTGGTGGAGATACGGATTAGTGGCCAATCCGTGTCAGACCTTTTCAAACCACCCATAGGGTCTCCGATGAGGTTTAACGACTGTTATCTATCGATAACAATCGAGACCGACCGGGCTTAACGTGCCCTCCGAAGCACGGACCGCGCCCTGCGCTGCTTAACTTGCGTAATCTATTGCAAGTTACAAAAACGGCGGGGCTATGCGCGCTTCACTCGGAATTCACTCTAAAAAATACCAATTGGATACTCCTATGATAGTAAAGAAACTATTTTAAACTAAACTCCACGCAGACGAAGTCGCGGACAACAGCTAGTCTGTAGTATAAAGTGTAGCCAGCCAGCAAGTTGAATTACGAAGAGACCGTAAATCGCTTAGAAACAGCGATGACACAGCACCCACCAGCTATTGTGATAACTGCGTATATCTTTGAAACTATTGATATTGAATTACAAAATCTAAAATAAACCTTCAAACCGTTGCACGAACTCTAAATTTGCTTCACGATAACATAATTTTAAAACCGAAAATTATTTGTATTCAGCTAAAATTTTACAAAATCAAACAGTACTGAAGATGCAGTCGCTTGTCTAGCGCTAAAATTAGCACATAAAGAGATTTTCGCTTAGTTAAATAATTTCAAGACAGACAGACGTATGATGCCCAAACCTTGAGGATCTCAGAAGTCAAAAAATATACAATTATTCAATAATGAAGCTTATTCCTAAAATATATTATTTAAGTCTATCACAGCGTCATTAAGAAAGGAACTTTAAATTACCAACAATTGTTGAAATGTTCAGCTAAATATTTTGAAACATCTCGAAATTTGTACCCGAATTCAGATTTGCAAAGTATTTATTCACCACAAGAGTGTAGCGCCTCACGAACGTACAAAACATTGTTATACTTTCATGATAAAATGTTGAAAACTCCATTCGGTTTTAACAACGTACCGATGTATCCGAAGCAGAACCATGAAAATAATGAAAATTATAGATTTGCTTTAAAATAAGTAGGTACCTAATATAAAAGTTCTTAAAGGTTTTATAATTATACTTGATCGTAATCAATATTGGGCACCGTATCCGCGGCTGGTGCACATCGAACGCGATTCAAAATGTTGATTATTTTCTGACACTGTTCGTAGAAGTCACCTCACCCATTTCTGTTTCTTTAAAACAGTTATCGGCTGCAATCTCTAACAGGCGATCACCTCAGTCCTTAACGGTAGCAACGCATCTTTGGACAGAACTTTTATTTTGCACGAGATGTGACGCAGGTGACATAGGCGGAGCGGATTGGTAGAGCTGCTCGTTTGCTATGTTAGTCATAAAAAATGCATCATCAGCTAAGACAACACCTAGAAAAAGAAAAAAAAACACACGTTAAAGTTAAATTAAATTAAGTACTGAAGAAACAATTTTACATTTCTAATTGATATCTAATCACAAGCCGTCGTAAGGTACAACCATTTTTGTTAAATTGATTAGCATCAATCACGGGCGTCAGTTTTTCCCTAAAATGAATGGTGGCATCTTGTTTCGCTGAGCTGAGAGAGATCTGAGAGCGCACGTTTTTGTGCGATATTCCAACATAACCATTTATTCAATCAACTTCAATATACTATGTTGATTGAAATATACTTTAGATATATGTTTTTAAGTCTCAACATTTTCATGATAACCAACTCATTTTTGTCACATAACTGGCTACCGGATCTTCGCACAAAGAAGAGGTATTTCAATAAATACCACTGATAAACATATAAGCACATAAGTTTAACTGAAAAATTAGTAGTCGGTTCGGGGTATAAGCATGAGTATGGGGAACATTTATTCAATTACAAACGTACCTAATTCCCGATAATTCGACCGCGACTATACAATCCAGTTAGGAGCAAATCCTAGCTTCATGCCGTACTGCTCACGAGCCGCCGAGCTCCACACTAACCTGATCGGATTACGATTGTTATTCGTACTCGGTGCACTAAGGATCGTGGCCACGTATTGTTATAACTATAAATAAATGTTAAGGGATTCAAGACCAGCACTGACTTGGGTCTGTAATCTATGGAATGCTTCTGTGGTGGCCTCTCTACAATTTTTTAAGTGATTTATAGAAAGTGTGGTAGCCTAGTGGGTAGAACTAGGACTCAGTCCGAGTTTCAAGTTCTGCACGCACCTCTTATTTTCTGTTAAATAATATGCATATTATTAAAAAATATTACTGATCGTGAGGAAACTTGCATATCGGTGAAATGTAAAAAAGTTAATAAAAAACATGTAAAGTCTACCAATTAGAACTTGAACAGCGTGGTGGACATCTTAGCCTTAGCGCTCTCATCTATGAGAGAAGCCCGTGCTCAGCAGTAGGGCAGAAGCGTATCGATGGTGATAATTATAATGATTGGCATAAAAAAAAGGTGGCAAGGGCCCCTGTACTAGGTGGTATCCCGTGTTGGGTGGGTGGGTGCCCCGCTCATCCTACAAGACAACAAAGTTAATCAATTAACTAATAACAATAATAAAAACTTATTTGATGTTTGAATGAATGTGTGTGTGTGTGTGTGTGTGTGTGTGTGTGTGTGTGTGTGTGTGTGAATGAATGAAAAAGTGATCCTGCTAGACAACACAGTGCATGTTAAATATTCAATAATTCTTCTGTTTCACTGTGTTATGAAATGTTATAATTTCCTCTTTTAATTTAAACAATTTTGAGGGATTAATATTATTATAATTTTATTATAACTTAATGCTTCACATAGATATATGTCAATATGAGCACGAACTCACCGACGTGTTCGTACGTTTCCGCGTCAAAAATGTAATAAGAGTTAAAATCGAAAAAAGCCTACTCTTTGCTATGTTTCAATTATTAAAAGGTTATATTGCATAGTAACACGGCATTTTAGGCGTATGATTCTGAATACCGCATGCTGCAATTTTGATAATTCCTTACAATAATAATATTTTTGACCATCATTATCAGTAACTCATATCTGTTCCACCGCTGGACATTGGCGCATTTGCTGGTTTCACATAACTTCCAAATGTTAATTATAACGAAGAATCTCGTGTTTTTCATCATCGCAGTACTTATAAAATACGCGCATAATAATAAATGACAAATTTAAAACGATGGGCTGGAACCACCGACCCACCGAGTGCGAGTCTGAAGGTTTAAACACTAAGTTATTTTTACTCACAATCATGTTTTAGATAATCAAATGAATAAACGACCATGAATTCATTTACAGTTTTCAGTAGAATTTAAAATTTTACCAAATCAACTTTTACAATATAGTAATTTACGATATTTTTCTCTTCATAGATATCGTTTCTACTTTAAGTCAAAATGCAAACAGTATACTTAATGTCTCCTCTGAGGATTGCACTCACTACCCACTGCTTTACGACACCAGTACCACTGATCTAAAGAGGCGCCGTCAAAAAAACGCGAAATTATTAAGAGTAGTCTGGTCAATATGTAACAGTACGAGGTAGGAGTCCCGTGTCTAGCATACTGTGGGACCTAAAAAAAGTTGAAGCAGGCTAGTAGTGCACGGCAAAATGGCCCGAATCTGACTTGGGTCAGACTGGGGCAGAATCTGCTATGACTGAGGCAGAAGGTCAGTGGTTCGTTTGTTGACTCGAAATTGTTATTGCTAATATCCTCATTGCAAGAAATGAATAAGCATTTTAATTCTGCTTTCAGTCCTTACCATCTCTTTGTAGTAGATATACCGAAAAAACATTATTACAGTGTTCATGTCGCTACAATATATAAAAGTCTCGTTGTAACAGTTGTCATATTTTTACCTCCTCAACGATACTTGCTGTGTCACATATACCTGAATCACGTTGTTGGAGTGTGGTCCACGCGTTTCTCAGTTGTGGCGAGAAAAGCTATCTAAGAGTGAGGACCGGAACCGTAGCAATTTATAATTATAGCACATTACAGCCATTCATTAATAATGGAGAAAAGCGTTGTTCATTTTATTATCTTTTAAAAGAAAATATTTCTTTGTAACACATTATACTCGTATTGAAGTATGCGAAAAAGCGGCATTCTTACAATATTTATGTTTGCGTTCGAGTGTGTACAAGTCCTCGTAGAACGCTCGTCGTATTTTTACCTCTTCAATACCGATATTTGCTGTGACGTGTTACTTTCAGCGTTTGTAGTACGGGAAATTTTTATATTAAACCTTTTGTATTTTCACCATGATTTAGTTGCCAAAACGGGACCGAGGCAAGAAAGTTAGTAATTCATTGTAATTTGAACTTTTAATAAAGTAGGAAAACACAAATTTTGTTACGTCATTGAATTGTTTAATACGTATACCTATTTTCGTGGCGTGTGTACCATTCGTCATTTGATATTATATTTAAATAACATGTGATGTGATGTGTAAAAACAAAAACATATATTTAGAGATACGCATAACGTGAGATGGTCTTGGTTTTCATCCTTAAAGTACAGCATCTTGTGTATTCCCACATCGTTACACTCGGTTTACAAAATTCATCGCATACATTGTGGAAAATAAATTTCCATCCGGTTTGCGCTATCACGACCAAACCAACCATCAACGATATCTTATTTCGGGGCTCCGGTCACCTCTAGACTTAAAGTCAAACCGTCCTAAAAGCACGCATGTGATTACGCGATCATCACGTGTTTGCAAATAATGCTGCTCATAAAAGACCCGCTATGGTAAAACATTTACAGAATGCCTATACTGTATGCTGAGCGTTTTAAATGTCAGCAATTTAACTTTTTTTGTCTATGAACGAGTGATTGGAATAAATCGTGCATGCAATTGAAGTCTCGCTTCAGATTACTGTAAATAGGCGTCGTATGTCACGAAAAACAAACGGTTAGTTCTGAAACTCTACTTCTCCGGGGACTAAAGGACGATTAAAGGTATGAAAGTAAATCTAGAGGTATTTTTAACATCATGTTTTAAAGAAAGACATTTGTACACCTGATATTAAGATGTCATTGTCTTCTACAGAAGTACGCATAGACTCGGGGTCGGTTTAGATCGCCAGCTACGTGATGTTGACAGTCGTGACACAACGTCGGAAACCCAATCGGTGGCTTAAGCATATATGTCACGTGATGGTTACTAGATCTTAACTTTAACAATTTGAATTCTAGTGGAATGGAGCCCCTGTATAACAAAATAAGAGTTAAATTCATATCAGAAGTAGACCTCCTAATGCTATCGGATTAAATATAAATTCTGTAATAATCTTCACATTAATCTAGGCAGTAGGACAGTATTTCTCTTCCATAATAAAATCATGTAAGCGATACAGAAATACATTAATCACACTACGTGATCATTATTTTATTTCAAATCCGTTTCTAATAAAGTTTTTGTATTTAGGTTTATTTACCTACGAAAAGTAAAAGTCGTCGGACTGTACAAGTGATATTTCCTTTTTCCTTCTCAGAATTAGCGTTTCGAGACTCGGTCTTATAATCTGTTTTAATATTTATGACGATGCTAATTTCACCATTGGCAGTATATGCACAGCAATTCCGCGTAATGTATTAATGGGTCTCAGCTAGAAAGAAAAGATATGAAGCATTGATCCGACACAGAATGTTTCCTGGAAGACACTCTAGAAGCTTCGGGAAAATCTTTTCTCACGTCAGTAATAATTACACCGGAATAATAAATGTCAAAAATGTTATCTGCGTAACAACATAGAAAAAGATGTAAAATATCTGAATTGAATTTAAATCGTAGTAATAATATAAGTATTATTATACATTATATCAATAATATTAAAAATAAATATTATACAAATAATTAATCTGAATAAATATTTGGCCTGGCTTCAACCCTTTTTATGTCTCACTGCTGGGCAGGCGTCTCTCCCCACAACCGGGGGAGGCCTGAAGCATACTCCACCACGCCCACGGAATTAGTGGCAAATCCGTGGATTGTGGATTGGTGAAGGTAAGGCTTAAGTTAAACTTTATCTAATCGATATCTATCAAAAACAATGATTTAACGTGACCTCCAAAACACGAGAGAGTGCACGATATGTCCCATTGATAACCTACTAGCGGCAGTACTACAAGCCCTATTGAATTAAAGCTTTTGAACACTCCTAAAGCTCTTCCGAGTATTAGTCTAAAGCAAATTCCAGCGTTCCGCGCAGCGAACGCGTTGACTCGTAAAAAGTTTAATTGTAATTTCCAGCGCGTTTGTTCCACGCGGGCTGAGACGACATCCGCGCTTAGTTCTTCTTTTGTCCAGTATTTTGTTGAAGATTACTATTTTGGCATTGACTGATTGAGATGAGGCGATTGTGGTGTAAATAATCAAATGCTTATTAAATTATATAGAAGCGAAAGGTGGTATTTATCAAAATACAATTTGCAATTTTTTCCATTTGAAGTAAAAAGTATTAGCAATGGTATTTGACGATCAATATATCGCAGTTATCACCAAGCCTGACCGCCGTGCGGTTCCCAGTGCGGTAGAAATTTCAATGATGAATTGTGATATCTGTTTTTGGTTTGAGTGTGTGCGATCTTGTTGTTGTTAATTTTGCGGTTAAGTGATTTACGTATTATATAATTATCAGTGTTCTCCGGTGACGGTGAACATTGTGAAAAGGAAAGTGCACTTAAACTCATCCAGCTCTCGTCCATACTACCTTTTTTAAGTAGATCGCTTACGATACTCAGCTACGCGAAGAATACTCGATAATTTTGTTCCACTCGGTCTTCTGAGTGGAATACATAACTTTTATAAAATATTATGTAAGCAGCCTCAGCTAAAGAAGAAGCGCAAAGTGGAACAGCTGAGGAATATCTGAAGAAGTGTTCGCGACCCGGCGAGCATTTCCAATCACTTGCTGCCGCGACCGAGAACCAACTTTACACCGCGTTCACATTTATTTACTAATTTCTATCTGTTTTATTTGCTATGGAAATATTATGATTTAAATTAATCAATTGATTTTTTTAACTATCGAGTATTGGCGATGGTACTAGTGAGTTAAATTTGTTTAGATTATTCTATTAAACGCTATTATTTTCAAATACTAGATGAAAATCCGGCTTCACTCGAGTAAAATAAATAAAACAACAAATACGGTTTATTATTTACTTTTCATGTACCGTACGACGCACGAAACGCACCCGTAAACGTCAAACATGGCTGCCCGTTGAGCTGCCATGTCCTTGAATTTCGTGGATTTAATATCGAAATATCTCGGTTATACGAATTTTGCGGATATATGTTGTCAAATCGAAATCATTATTTTTAGGGATATATATAATTGAAGATAGATTTCGATAGCGTCTACCGTAGACCTGCACGAAATTATTAATACAGATTATGTCTTAATTTAAATTGCACACTATGGTGAAGTGTAATATGTATACCTTTATAGCTTTAATAATGTTTAAAAAGGCCAATGAAGATTTTGATATTTTCCTTGAGGTCTTCTAATAGTGATCTAATATTTTTGTAAAACCTTTGTACCTATTTTCTAACCAATTTCAGCAAATTAATAATTTGAATGGTTTCAATATATCGTTATTTTGTTTTTAGTGTGGAATGTAATTTATTATCATTTACATAACGCTTAAAATATTTGATAGAAATTCAAAGTTCTACTTTATCTCTTGCAACTTATCCGGGTGTTGAACTAGTTTAATAAAAGAATACGAAGCGATAGTAACCAATCGTTGTGAGAGACATTTCATATTAACAAAAAAAATATTCATGTCATGTCAGCAGTCATGTTTAAAATACTCAATAACTTGTACTTATATTTTTACTTATTACAGTTAAACAATAAATATTTATAACAAAAACTTTTACACACTGAATTATAGCCTGCTATGGTCATATCTCCTCTTTACTAAATTTCTACGAGATATGAAATACCTCTCAAGATTCCTAAATTATAGTCCGAGAGGTGGTTTTAAAAATCTATTGGCGTCCTTCCAAGTTCGCAGCGCACATATTACTCCCACGGGTTTGCTTGGGTCTTGTCTTAACTCAAACGTCTCCTCTGAGCTCAACATATGATTATGATTAACTGTAATACGGCCTCATAATTTTATAGGTTAAATTTATATCATAAAATGAATTTATTATTTTTGAGGAATATTATTCACTGTGTGTCTATATATTATTTTCATAATTGATATTTTCAACAGTTCAATAGGTAAATATAAGGGAAACATTAGACTGGCTAACTGGCTACAGACAAACTTTTGTGTTCTCTTTTTATATTCTTCGATTATACTTCTTAAATACAGGGTGTAAATCACAGTGTACCGAAAACTTCAGTGGTAGATTTGTGACACTAAATACACAAAAATTAATTCAACAATTTTCCTCGGAAATTATTGGTTCCCGAGTTGGTCATTTTTGAGCGCGCAATGTATTGTGAACAACGCGATAATGCTACGCGACGCGCGTGCCTAACCGATCGCTTATTGTATTGTAGGTAGCTAGGCCCGTATGTTACATAAGCTTATCAAAAACCCTTAGTACCTACCTAGACTAACGTGAAATCATTCAAAAATTGCAAAATGTAAACAATCATTAATAAGGCGCTAATAATAGCAAATTGTTTTCAACAATCACTCACCTCAATTATTATTACTTCTTATGAGATAAGGTTCGAAATGCCCGCCACCAACACGCTCGCAGAGT
>DWQB01000003.1:0-15655 GCA_018252435.1 Gindanes brontinus
GTATATTTTAACCATCATGTTCAATTTGTTACAGTTTTTCATTATTCATTATTTCAATTTCAAATTTATGTTATTGTAGTTTAGTAATTTATTAATTTGATTTGTTTTGTTTATGATGCCTACCGCAAGTTTTCATCAGTTCCAGAGGTTGACCGGTAGAGAGAGCCACTAGGTATTTCCTAGTTCGCCTATTGTGTCAAACAATAAAGGATAAATAAATAAATAAATAAATATCGTACATTAAGTAAGACTCAATTTACTCACGTTATTTCAAGCAACGTAAAATGATCAAAGACTTGCTTGATTAAGCGAGTCTATAGATAGAAATATTGGGTTCCTTAATGCTTAAACTGAAAGGCAAATTACAGAGACTAAAGCCAAATGGAGGATCTATTCCAAGGTAATTTAAACGAGAGCAGAGTGTAGAAAATGTTGATAACAAGCTATGCCCCTTCAAGTCTCTTTACTAAAAACTCTTACTTTTATTCTTCTCAAAATGTCATATTATCAAAAACAAACTCATCTAAACACATCAAACGTTTTAAACCCGCAAAAGATCCTCACCAGCCAGAAAGCCGCTCGATATTTTACGACTGCCAACGAATGACGTTGAATAATCGATCTGTAATCTTATTAAATTACCAAATAGCATCGACACGAAGCGATAGTATTTTACAGAAATAAATAAAAATTATAAACGTTATCACTATAGAGAAAGATAATGTTATTACGATGAATAACACTTTATAAAGCGTTTATTCACATCGTATAGGATGTGACTGCGTGAGGATGCGACGATCTTCTATCGAAAACGTAAAATAACGGAACAACCAGTTTTAATGGAAATGGGCATTTCAATTGTTGACAAAATATATTTCACCACCAATTAAAAAAAAGCCGATGGAAGTCTAATAGGCGTCACTGACTTTCTGAATGAATTCTTATATCAAAATCATTCACGTTCTATAAATATACAAGAATATCACGTCACCTCAATTAGACGTATACATTATACATATTATATTTTAGATAAAATTGACATATTATATTTTAGATAAATTTCTATAATTTTGTTTATTATTTATTTATTTATTTTCACTCTTTCATTTTTTCAATTTATGTACACACATCGATACATTTACAGAACGAGATGTGTATATATCAATACAATATCAAGACGATCTACAAAGGTACTACTTATTTCAAGAAAGAAACATCTCTAGTATACCTAGGACTGGAAAGTATATATAAAGTGGTAGAGGGTGCACAATTGTAGTGAAATGTAAGTCTAAATAGGCACACATATATACATGCACACATAGCACACACGTACTAACACAACTTAATCAACATACACTCACAGACACAAGCACATTATATATACTGAAACAGGTTAATAAAGCATATTAGGGTACTAAGGAGAGGTAGTGATCTTTGACTAGTTTTTCAAACAGGGAAATAGTATTAGAATCTCTTATTTTAGGTGGATGTGAATCCCACAACCTTACTGCATGAACAGAAAAAGATTTGGAGTAATAAGAGGATTTATGTATAGGAATTTTATTAATTATTATTGTTTTGATAAATTTCCATAATCTTATATTAATCTAATTATAATCGAAATATGAATCTCTTCGAAATGAAAGTCCGTTAAAAATCATAATGAATTAGTTGCTTGTAAGCTTCACCGCCATGTTTGAACAACCTGGAAGGTCTGCGTGTCCTTGATATGTAGGTGTACGATGACAACACATTTCAGCTTTCTCCAGTTTCATATTTCCCCTAACGAGATAAAGGTATTACGAACAATGTCTTATGGCCTCCAAATCTCAGTTACAATATCTTATCTAATATCAAATGGAATGAGACTTCTCCAAATTCAGGTAAAAGCTTCTTTATTGGATGACGGGTTGCTTTCTTTCCGACCGCGCTGTCTTGAAATAACTCTAGGTTTAATAAGTTATTTGTATTCTGTATTGATCTTCTGTTCTGTTTGTCTTAGTAGAATCGGATAAACGTTAGCCAAGTGGTAAAAACCTCGTACTTGTTGTGGGTCGCGGATTCAAATATCGGACGTAACGTTTTTATGTAAATAAGATACAAGCGATAATTCAGCTCTACCTCTTATCTACCTCTACAACAGCACCAACAAACTTGGTACATACGAAAAAGAACATTCTGCTTGGAGCTGGCCGCAGAGCGTGGCTAATCTTGAGGACTCAGGTGATCGCCTCTTATGAATTATTGTCGGCAATCATAACCGCTAAAGTAGCTGACACGTTTGATTTTCATGCAAAATTTATGTGCTTATCATATAATTATCACTAAATACAAATCAGAGATCTTAACCGGTAGACCATGACTGCCTTTATATATTAATATTTACAAATAATTCCAAACAAAACACACAAGTTATAAACATCATTGCCCATTAAATGCGTAAATTCCCATTCCTGTATACTCTAAATCCATTCCACGATCACCTATTTATAAGCTTTTACCGGTGCAGGAAGTGGATACGTACGTTACGTCGATGTGTTGCTGGCCAGCTGGGCTATTGCTGTGCTATTACAAGTTGTGTGTTAAAATAGCACGTTCGTTGGACTCAGTAAACATTGTATACTTAATGGTCTCATCCAACAGCCGGCTTGGAGAGTACTTCACGCAGCCCCAATACCAATTAGTGGAGATACAGATTAGTCGCCATCCCATGACGGACATTTTTAAATCACCTATAGGATCTCCGACGAAGTCAACTGACCGTTATCTGTCGATAACAGCCGGGGCTGTCGGCTTACTGTGGTCTCCGAAAGACGGAAGCGGTCATTAAATTTGTCACTAGCTGTCGGCGCACCAGATACCGACCGCGCTTTACGTTGCTTAACTTTGTAATCGCTTAAAACTTACACCGATGTCAAGCCTATGCGTGCTGCTTCATGTGTATAATAGTAAATTTTATAATAAATGCACAGATGTTATGTCGACTTTCATTTAAAGAACAAGAAAGGCGCACGGAACTTCGCCACTGGAGCAGCCCCGTGACCACAATCTTCTTGTAACCTTACGTGTTACATAATTTGAAAGAAACCTGCCTGCCAATTCTCAAAAACTGTTTTCGACGGCTTGTAAAGTCTATCAGTTGATAATAGCCTCCGTGGTAGCCTATCGTATCAATTATTAGGTAACATTTAAATAGTTTTGTAAGTAATTGTAATATTTTATCTGGCAAATTTAAAAGTAATGTAAAGTAATTTTAATATTATGAATAGTTTGCGTGAGAATAGTGTCCAACTCGCACTTGGCCGGTTTTTTAAAATATGCAAACATTGTATTCATATTAAAAACTAAATACTATTACGATAAATCATAAGATATATTCTAAAACAGACACACATTCGAGTAAACTCATACTCTAAAACGAGAAGGTATAAGAATCCATCACAGTGGCTAAATGCAGATTCGAGACTTCACATGACATCATAATCATTTATTTTAGTGAAACGATTCCAAGTCATGCAAGTAATGTTTTACTGCATTGAAGAGCAGTTATAATTATTATACAATACGCATGTAATTTTAAAGCAAAAATCAGAGTTGTGTGCGAGGTCCCACAATGTAAACAGGCCTATCACCGCTCTGTTATTTTGATACGAGTAATAAATAACTGTGTAAGGATCGACCCAAAATAACTAAATATTGGGTACACTTAGAATCAAGGAGGAAAACCCTTTAAGTGTGCCGAGGACCGCTTGCTCATAAATAACAATTTGCTCTTATTATTTCTTACTACCAGCATTAACATGTAATTGATGAATAGTACTACTATTTACTATGTATAATGTTTGTGTGTTAGTTTTATTTAGAACAATGTAGCTTCCGGAATGGACTGATTTAGTAAAACTCGTCACGTAACGAAGTACGAGTATCCAGCATACTGCAAACGAAAGTATTGCGTGTGAGTGTAGTATCGATGTTCCAGCGCGCTCCTGTTTTCGGACGCAGTTCGTTACGTGACGATTTCTACCAAAAACGCTTCAACCGGCAGGCTACTTGAAGGAGCGTTCCAATAAAATGATTTCAGGTATTCTAAGGTAAACAGCATACAAGCACAGTCCATTATGGCGCAATGATCGCCGGGTCAGTCCGTCAAGCCAGGAGATTCGAGTCCCAGACATAAGATAATGACTTTGAGTTTCTGTTTCCAGTGTAGGTGTTTCTATTCTTGTCTATGTGGGGTGCATGGTGCCTACGACACAGGGAGTCCTACATCGGGGCTCTGAGTGTGAAATCTTATTTATTTATTGCGTTAGTTTTATCGACGACTGAAAAAGTGCTGGAAAAATTTTGTGACGTCGACGTAGATGAATTAGCGAAATAATCTCTACAAAGCAAAAACAGTTTCATAACAGCAATGACGCGGCAATACTTGAGGCAACATGTCGTTTTCAAAATACATTAGCTGTCGGCATCTGTTATCTTATAACTCTTTCACACTTTTCCCCTCTATTTTTTTAATTGTTACAATCTTACATATTAGAATCATAACGATTGTTGTATAGTGAGAGAGAAAATTGTGGAATAAAATTAATCTGTAGTTGAAATGTTTATCATATATTCTTTAAATCTGCATAATATATTCAAAAAATTCTAACTAAGTTAGAACGTCCCGTATATTTTTAATTTAAATGAGAAGCAATTTACTAATATATTTTTTAACCTAAACAGTACATATTTTATTGTTGTAAGACCGATTTGCCTGGAGTCCGTTTTGGTCGGAATTTTGTAAGGATTATAAGGTTATACTATATCCTTGCTAGCATTATATAACAATGAAACGTGGGTAGCTTCAAGGTAGGCGGATTTATTTTAACGTTTGATAAAATGTTTGATGAAATAGCAACATTTCATAAATATGTGGTGGATTTTTATGATTAGGTACTTATTATTTAAAAAAGCTCTGCTAATATCGCATTTTTTAACCTTTTAATTATGTAAAAGTGAGACGGAAGATAATGTCGCTTTGTCTTTCCTCGTTTATTTTAAGCTCGCAGCTGAAATTCAGACCCGACATTAAAATGCGTCGTTATTAAGAATGCTTGTAAAGTGTGCGGCCAACCTGTTTTACTAAATATTATATATTTGCTAAATATAATATATATCAGCAACGAAACAAAGGAGCTAACCTTATACTACAAAGTATGCTCTCATAAATTGCCAAAGTAATCCTCGGTGTAATAAATGTGAGTCAATACGCTGGAGACATCCATTCTGCTGTTTGTACAGTTATGTGAGGAATGTAAAGAATAACGATCTCGTTAAGGTATCGGTGCAGCTTCAGCTTTGTTCTACATTAATACTGTATACAATTTGTTGCATAAACATTAACAAACGTATTTGTTTCCGCGTTTGACATGCAATAAGACATGTTTTGATTGTAATGGTGACTTTTATTGCACGAAAATTACTTTGCAAATAAATGATATTTAGGTACATTATTATAAATACGGTTTAATATCGTTTGCACCCCGAGATTTGAATCCGGATACGTAGGAGAGTTGGAAGTTCCACTAGATTATCACTCACTATTTTGTCACAACATATATCCGCAAAATTCGTATAATCAAGATATTTCGATATTAAATCCACGAAATTCAATGACAGGGCAGTTCGGCGGGCGGCCATGTTTGACGTTTACGGGTGCGTTCAGAAAGTGTGTTCCCCTATCAGTATAGAGGAACATAAAAGTAAATGATAAACCGTATTTTATACTTTCATTCATTTAACCCGAGCGAAGCCGGGTTTTCATCTAGTAGTAAATATTGTTTGCTAAGCTATTTTAATAGCACCGCTCAATTACGAGTCTTCATCTAATTTTCTAAATTGTAATGTAGGAAACATAAATAAATCGATAAGATTACCCTTTAGTTAGTGTGTGTGTGTGGAATGAAATGTGTGTGCTCTGAGAAACTCTCCATATGACTACCTATCTACTATACATCCCAACGAATACTAACACAGGGTTCCATCCCCGTCTGGACTTGTGGCGCTCCTTCCCGATCCGATGTAGTCATGAATTAGTTTTTTATACTTGTAAGTTACGGAACTATCGTCATTCTGATACATTTCTGATTGGCTGTTATATGGGATTCTTCAAAAAACATAAATAAGTGCCGCGGGCGCTTATTTATCCATACAGGACTGTACCCACATTTGATATATGGATCCTCTTTCGCACGCTTTTGGGCTATAACTTCACTTACAGCGATTAGTGGCATCTCTTGTACACTGTACGCTATAATTATACACTGTTCACCGTATAATTATAGATTGGGAAGTTGTTAAAAAATCTTTAAAACGAAGTCATTTGTATATATTATAAAGCGGGTGATTTATCAGCGTTCAGATCAGTTTTCCTGTATCCGTAATATGTAATAAAGATTTAAAAAAATATGCTAACAGGTATAGATAAGTTTATTCCTGAGGGATGTTAACCAGAAATCTAATATCCATATAAGTTTATGTTCACTGTAACTGCCTTATTTTTACACGTTTCCCGTGGACTGAATGAAAGTAAATTTTTTGTCCTCAGTAATAATGTTATGTTTGATTGTGCAATATAGTAGACTACATCGTAATATTTTTAAATGAAATATCATAAAACTACAGTAATGTAACAACCTGATCACGTGCTTCATAATACACGTTAACGTCGAAATTAGTAAACACATTTAGCACTCCTGTTTACTTCAGTAATTCCTGTCTTTTCATGTCTATTTATATATAAATAACGATGCAATAAATTTGGATCAATTTATGAAGAACACGAAATATAAAAATATAAAATTGATTTAATATTTAAACGAACACCGACGCGTTATTATTTTATATTTATATATAACACGATATTGGTCAAACTCTTACTTAGCGAGTCTCCAGTCTTATTCAGGGGACATATTCACTTCAACTAAGGGGATATATATAATATAAACTTTGTACAAGTTCCTTCTATTCAATTATAGAAAACCTTTTACTATGATACCTCACTACAGTCACTACCGACCTTCGTCTGATCAAGTTAGCCCGACGATCGCTCATAAGTTGTTTAATTTCCAAGAAAGTAACCAAATAGGTGTCTGGTAAATTGTGGTTTTTTACCGTATGACTTTATGTTATTTACGATACTCAGTTACACGTAACACATAAACAAACGGCGGTCCTATAACTGTACCTACTACCATCACAGACTCTTTCACAGCAAAACTGCTCGGCCTATTGTGGTGAACTTTGGTATTAATACGGTATGAGGCCCTGAGAAGAAGAACGCTTCATTTCTTACTTTAATCATTTTCCTTCTAATTTTCTGGAAGAAAAAAGTTACTTCTGCGTTTATATACAAGTATTAGTAAATAAATAATAAAATCTCCTAAATAACAAGGCCGGCACCGCTTTAGCGACTGCTCTGATGTTGCAAATGACGGTGCAATGCAATAGACGGTGGTGACCAGTCAGATCATCAGATAGCAGTAATGTTTGTTTGTCCGGAAATGAAACGGTCACTCTTAAATATAGTTGGTACGTCTAATGTCGATCAAGTCTCTATGCCCACAGTAAAACTTGCGATTAAATTACGACAGTGTTCAGTCACAGGTAAGATGGTCTGAAATATCTGTTTATACTTTGTTTGTGTTGTAAGTTGTAACAATTAAGTCCCGGGATTCAGGTTATTGATCCGCGGACGACAAATTATTGATTTTCGGAGGTGAGGCAGTGCTCCGCGGTGACAATTATAACGAGGTAGGTTCGGGATTAGCACCCTTTTATATGGAATCGCTTCTGAATACTTGAGGTTTGGAGCTAGATTATTATTATCCGGAATCGTGTTCTATATTATCAATATCGATTTGACGGCCAGTATGCCTGAAGTATGCCTCTTTTACTAATTCATGAACGGTTTACAAAATGAGGCACAATAAATGACTATAGAAGCGCGTCTTGTGGAGTGTGAAGACCGCTAGCGCTTTTCAAGTGAAGCAACCTGGACCGCGCTCGGCTGCGCGACCGCGACCGCTAACGCTAAAGCTTCCATATAACTTATACCTAGAAGTATTTCACAGAGCTCAGAAATATAATTTTATTTATACCATAAAGCGGTCAACTGAAAAAGGCTTAGTATTGAGATATAATTGAAACCCGGCATCTGAGGGAAAGTGCTCTGTTCATTTGCCTTTTTTCGAAAGTGAAATCCAGTGTATAGTGACTTACGCACGAAAGTGGTCACTAGTTATGGAAAATATTTCATATTAAGCATATGCGGAATAAATTGTGTAACAACCAGACTATTACTGAACTTATCTTCTCGTAACTGAGATAACCGATTTTCCGCCATTAAAATAATGAAGTACGAATGTGTAGTTAAATAAAACTTTAAGATCACAACCTCACAACAGAATCCAGATAAACAGAATCAGGGAGACAAACATTAAGTCCAGTCACCGAAATCTACATTAATTTCGAATTTCTTCGAGTCCCTTCGTGTGAAACGGGTCGACAAAATGTGAGATTTTAAACGCTATCAGTAAGTATAGGCAGGTATCTAGAAGACAGTGAGATATTTTACCTGAAAAACGGAGGAGATTATGAAAAGCTGGGCCCATATTCCTATTATCTTAGCAGATTTATTATCTACCGCCATTATCTGATGTCAAGACATCTCAAGAGATAGAGGCCGATAAGCGTGGCGTTGTTGGGAAAACTCGGTTTGAATTCTAATTATTAAGATAACTCGGAAATGAGTGCGGTTGATTTTGGAGCACATAAAAGCAAACTTTTTATTTATTCTTAGAAGTCACATCAAAGGCCTCCGAATTTATTGAGTATTGAAACTATATAATGGCGTAATATGAATTGGTATTTAAAATTAACCATTGTTGGATGTTTTCATAATCTTTAACGATTACACGGATCCTATTTATCAGTAACAATAGGATTTTGATGAAATTTGGTACGATGATAACTGACTATCCTGGTCAACATTTAGGATACTTTTTGTTTTGGGATAATGTCTCATTTTTAGATAAAAATATAAAAACTGGGTCGTGTGAGAATCACTTCAAATACTCGTATTTGCTAATCTATACAAAATCACAGAAAATAAAGCAATAATGAAATATAAATATCCGTGAATACAAAATTAAAAGAAATAAAGTAATAATAACAATCAATAATATTTAACTAAATTTATTTCTAGACATCACCAACAGATGTCTATGCAAGGTTTCTAACTAACGTAACATTCCTCTATCTCATACAAACAAATATCAGTGAATGAATAAAGATCTTATTATATAGCCCCGCGTCTTATTACATCATGTAATATAGTTCACATCATGTCGATGATCTCTGAATAATTTACAGCTAAGATTAAAACTTACAACGTTCCTATCTTTTGTACTAATGTCGTGCTATTCTATAATAAATAGACGCAAATAAAGGATAGAAATAAACAACACAACATAAATACGACTCTTAATAAGGAGCGTTGGTTGTAAAATTGTTATAATGAATATACAAATATGTTTTTTATTTTTGTTCCACGATAGAGGTAAACTATAAATTTAATGTGATATTTTTTATTACAATATGGGTGCTGTTTAAAGAAAAGTGTCGAAGTGCATTTTGTCAACCGTGTCATAATGATATTATCAAAAACTTACATAATAGCAAAAGTTTCATTATTTAATCTTTCGTTGCATGCCGCTCGGCGTGAGGTGTTAGATAGATTAGATAGATCTTTTTGTTTCCAAAAAAACCTATATCATCATCATCACGGCCCCATTTCTGTCCCACTGCTGGGCACAGATCTACTCGCACAAATGAGGGGGCTTAGGCCATAGCCCACCACACAAGCCAAGCAAGTGCGGATTGGCAGACTTTACAAGCCAAAAAACTTTTTTTAAGTTCCCGCTAATTATATTAGAAAGTTACAGTACGGTACTTCACCCCGATTTTCAACGTAATAGCGTGGAGATGTATGGAAGTGTTCGACACATCTCCACGCTATGACGGAATAGGAATCATGTAGGAGCCAGTATGTCTCCATGTATATGTTTGTGTATGTAACCCGTTTCATAACTTTTAAACGGCTTGAGCATTCGAATCCGTATTAGCGACATTCAAATGGTTCGGGAGAAATTCAAAATAAAGATTATTTTAAATTTAACTTTTAAATTATTTAACTAATCGATTTCGTACTCAGCACAGTGGATTTTTTTGCATCATTTGAGTATGACTTTACTTCAAATACTTTAATGGTAGAATTCTGAAATCTCCGAAATAGGTGTACCCACTTACGTAGGTTAAACTTATTTGTCATTTATCACTCGAATCAAAATGCGCCTAAGTCGAAATCCTGCAAAGCCGAAGCCGAGTCCAAACTGAGCAAGTGATCGATTAAATTTTTGGCTAATAGTTGGCTGGAGAGTAATGGCTATTTTTTGCAGAAAATGTCCTCTTACAATGATTTGCTTCAATAATTAGGTGTTTGTACACTTTAGATTGATGGATTTATACTTTCAGACGTATTTAACAGTAGTTGTAGTAGATAGTGGTATAATTAAATAATAAAGATAAAAAGGTGTTTGTAAACTAAAATACTAGCCGATGAAAGGCTACCTATACGTATGTATTCAATACATATAATAAAATTAACAAGTATTGTAGAAAACGTTAAGGGTTTCAAAAAAATGAACCCACGCGGTGCAGTATGGCTGTATTGGTTTTGATGGGAATTTCATTGATTTTAGAAATGCTACTTTAATTTTATTAAAAAGTTAAGATATAATTTTGATAAGATTTTGTAAACAAGGTGCAATAAGGTGTCAATGTCAAAACCCTGAGTCCACGTGGACGAAGTCGCGGGCACAGCTAGTTTGATACTAACCTATTTGGCGGAAAATAGACAGATTACGTGCTACTTGTTTCTTTCACTTTATTAAAAAAATTGAATATAACTCAATATAACCTTTTGACCATAACAAAATTGTTATTCTACTACTACTAGCCCTTATTTCCATGAATACTGATTTGCATTGCCATAGTCTGTGCATTGGAGCACAGTCATAGATTATATTCCAGACTTCCACCAATTATAAGAAAAACAGGCTAGAGAAGGCAAACCCCTGTAAAACACTTAAATTCCTTAAAACCCTGATTGGATAGTTTTATTTTTGTATACGTAATTCAAACTTGGTGATTAGCAAGAGCGGTACAATTGTAGCGGTGGTACAATTTTTGAAGATAAATTCCCTTTATTGTTTTTCGTATGATATCGCTGACACGAGGCGCTGGCAACTTGAAGTAGTGCAAACAGATTGTTAATTAGTCGTCACGCCCATGACGTATTAATTAACACTTTTCGAGTGAAGAGAATTAATCCTCTCTAAATTTGCAAATTTTAATCAGTCTAAAGCCTTTGATTGCTGATCTTGTTCTTGGAATATGTAGTGTATAAAAGATAAAGATATTTAAGGGTGTCAGAGCCTTTTTGAAGATTTGTATCCGATGTCAGGTCCGCAGTTATTGCTTCAATATCAGAAGTATGTGCTTGATTTTCTTTTGGCTTAAAACACTTTGAGGTCCCATTGAAGGTCATAGATCTTCCCCACAACTGAAGGAAGCTCGGATCATACGACGATACATTACAGTTATTTGTCGACGATAGACGCAACGTTGCTTAACCCTGTACATGTTGCGCACTTGCGTACATGTTGCAATATTTCAAGTCATTTTTACAAAAATGACCGACGTACCGATTACAAATTTTGAAATCAACCGATTTCAAATATTATTGTCTTAGGTATACTTATAAACACGTATAAGTATTCCCTGACAATGTTAGCGAGCATGTAGGAAATAGTCAGTAATTAATATGGCTCATGGCTTAAAAAATAGTTAGTTGAGCAACAAAATATCTACATAGAACCTATAACTTTCGAATAAACCAACTGAAATTACTCATAGTTTTACAAAATATACAACGAATCTTAAATGAACGGTTAGTTTTCCATCACACAAGAACATGTAACTAGACTAGACTAGACTACAAACTCGCTGAGCGGGAAAAGCTTGTTGCTAACTTCGACAACAGCTGCATCAGTTGTAGTACTATCTATAAATCTCGTCCTCGCACTATAAACCAGCTCTCAAAGTATTCTTCTATCATACAATATGTTTTTAACTATGCTACATTTTATTCATAAAAAAAGGATGTATTAACATATAAAAGAGCGGTCAGATGTTGGTTGACCGCGGAATGGAGTTGGAATAGAGAACGAATGGGTGTATACTTCCGTGTATAGGAGAATACGTTAAACCATCAGTTCCGGCTGATATCGATACACAGTAGTCGTTTAACACGGCAGGATGTTCTATGTCTAGCCGTATCTCTATCCTATCCCTATCAGGATCAGATCCGTAGTTATGACAGAAAATAGCAGATTTACAAATATACATACAGACAAACGCATTTATTTCTAGGATTCCGTTATTAAATAAACATAATGAACAATCAATCAATTTATATTGATGTAAAAATGTACATGAAGACCAACTGAGCCTGAAGAATGTAAACGTATTTAAGGTTCCAGCGGAAATATTCAGAACACTCGTGGGAACGGTGTCATTTACTTTCTATTCTTGTTTTCTTATGTTTTATGAATAAAAAGATCGCAAATAAGTATACATCTTCACGCATCCGCCGACGCCCTGACAACTGACAAACCTCGATCAGAACAGACAGAATCCGTACAAAGTATTAGTATTTCTCCCAATGAACTGCAAAGCGATTCTAATACCGTAAATACTATTTTCTTTAGGGACAGTAAGTTTGCACACTCTAGTTCGAATCCGTAACAACAAAGTTTCCGCTCAGTTTAGCCCTCCTCTTCAAGTCAGAGTACACAGCAACATGAGTCTTTGGTAGGCTGTTTGTCTGTTTACCCAGTAACTGCGGTTCTCTGCAACGCTTCCTATACAAACTTTGTGATAATCTTATCTTGTGCTACGAAAACACGCCTGGGTATGTCTTGATTGTTAATGTTAATGCAGCCGCTTATACCTGATAGCCTAGTACTTTGCCTTAGGAAGCTGTTTTAACTATTTTTCCGAAGATGTGAGTATGCCTGTAGGTACGTATGATGGATGTACGTGTACATGTGTGTATTATACATAGATTTTTTAAATCCATTTGCTTTACATATTTCTTCTTAATCCTTTTTTACTATATAGAAAATTCAGCATATTTTCATTAGAGGCCGAAATTTGTGGAAATTTGCAATAAAGGCAATATGTTGTTAAGAAACATTTCTTTGTCTCATCAGAAAACTTTAAGGAATTCTGCAATTTTGTTGCGTGGAGCGACTCCTGAGGCCCGCGAGGTAATTAAAGTAATTTGCTTCTATAATATTTACTCAATTAACTTATCCCGAAGCCAAATACTGTTAGCGGAATCAGGCCCGGCTTCTCCAATTAATTATTATTCATGCAATAAGAATTTTGTCGTGTCGTGTCTCCTGTCAGTTATATTTACCTAATAATTATTTTGTTTTCTTGGGCCATCAAATTACGAATCTCTATTTTACTTGTAATTCGCGTGAAATCTGAACACTGTAAATGTGTACTCTGCTAAGTGTGTGTAATGGACGGAATATAAACGTGTTGTTTATCAATCTTTGGGGCAATCTGAACTCATTGTGGAAGGATTTGGCTCGGATTGAACAAGATACTCTTGTATGAGCTTGTACGAACTCCTGTGGGATCACTCGGGATCAGCGGTATTGCAATGCTAGATTATAAGACAATCAACAGTAATATTATGTATAACAGTAGGAAATACTTGACTTCTTTCATTAAGTAGGTAATTATATTTACTGCGTCTCACACTCATATAATGTTAAAGGTGGGCACAGAGCTATCGGCTAAGCACTCCCGCGACACCAACACCACACTTATTTCTGCTCTGGAGCAGTAATGTTCTACTAGTAATGTTTGAATGTAACAGTTCCAATGCTAATAACAGAAAGCAAACAAGACAGAGACATTAAAAGTTTATTTAATCGGCTTTAAAGAAAGAAGAAAGATTTTAATTCAACAGCTAGTTTGTTTTTTCTGTGTTCGTTCTATGTTATTATCTTATAAACGCCCTTTCATTGGAAAAATATATCTGATGTAAAAAAAAATAGAAATTTTCTGCACCTCATTTTATTAATTTTATTATTTAATTGTTTTTGTTCTCTCAGTAAAGGTAAAAGTTTCTAATAAATATGAAACTGCAAAGGCAGTTCTCAGCTCAGCAGCGTCAGTACTGATCCATTTATGATGGTCCTCGATGTTGCGCTAGATGTGACGAAAACCACTTTGAAATCATGATAAGTAACAATCTCCTCTTCATACAATGACGTGCCTTAAGCTCCACAGCTGGTGTACGTTCGTGACCGATCGCTAGCGGCTAACTTCGTGTTCAGACTTCGGAGAGCACGGTAAGCCAGTCCCGCTAGTTATCGATACGTATCAGTCGTGAAAATCCGGATTCCTTATACTTCCCACAGGGGCTGGTTGGTAACTGGCCATCGTATTTCCATCAATCTCCATTGGAGCAGCGTGGTGGAGTATACTCCAGATCGACCTAGGTTGTGGAGAAAGTCCAGTGCCCAGCAATATAACATCAAAATGCCGTCAAAAACTGAAATAAAGTATAATTAGACATGCCTTACCTATGATAATTAATAAAATACACGTGTAGAAAATTATCAGTGACCCCTGAATTTGAATTTTGAATCCCAGACCCACCGAGGCACGTTCTAGCTCTCAAGAAATTACTGCTCGCCCCTCGCGGAGCGCCCGCGCGTTGCTTTACTGCGCGCACTTCGCGAGTTTTGTGTTGTGACTGTGACAGTGTGCATCATTACACGGATGTGATCACCTACATGAAGTTGTGATCAGTTGAATCTAACAGTAAATATTTTCGACTCGTGCTCTTTAACTGCAACTTTTAAACAAGTTTGTTGATCGCGCGTCACTCGAAAAGTTTTTCGCGTCTGAAGTTTATACATAGTTTCAGATGCCTAATTAATATGTGACTAATGTGCAAGAGGAAATATCTCATGTGGATTTTATGGTAAAGAAAATAATTAATGGTTATGTTTGTACAGTAAGAAATACTTCTGACTCCTGAATGTTAAATATCATCATCGTCGTTCATTAACTAAAGTTCTGCTGGTTGGTGCTCAGTCCCCAAGAGGTCTCCTCTTAAAGATGAGGAACTTTAGGCCACTTAAAATTTACTTTCTATACTCTACCGATCGTACCACTATTGAGGACGGGTGTCCGCTTTACGACCGGGAGATCAGCTTCCACCTTGCTGAACCACTGCTCCAGTGATAGCCGAATAGTTGTGAACTCACTCCATGTAATATGCGGTGAGTCTGAGTTCATAACCTGTACGCACCCCTAATATGTTAAAACTATATGCGTACTATATTGATAATTATCAATGCTCTTTGGTGAAGTAAAACATCGTGAAAAAACCCGCATGCCTGAGAATTTTAAGACAGAAAGTTTTCGAAGGCATGTGAAGTCAATCAAGCTGCACTCTTATACG
>DWQB01000004.1:0-15408 GCA_018252435.1 Gindanes brontinus
ATTAATTTTAAATTTAAAGGTAAATAAATTATATAAGGATAAGAAAAAATTAATCAACTTAATATTCTTCCAGTAATTACTCTTATTATTAATAATAAAAATATTCTTTTTAATATAATATAATCCTCATCATATAAATTATAAACTACTAATAAATTATAATCATTTACTATTAAATATATTATTAAACGAATAGTATAAAATATAGTTAAACCAGTAGAAAAAAAAAATAAAAAAAAAACTATTATATTTAAATTTCTTATTGTTAATATTTCTAAAATTATATCTTTTGAATAAAATCCAGCTAAAAAAGGAATTCCACACAAAGCTAAATTAGAAATATTTATACATAAAGAAGTTAAAGGAATATAAATTCTAATTCCACCTATTAAACGAATATCTTGATTATCATTTATTATATGAATAATTACACCAGCACATATAAACAATAAAGCCTTAAATATAGCATGAGTTAATAAATGAAAAAAAGCTAAATCAGGTAATCCCATTGATAAAATTCTTATTATTAAACCTAATTGTCTTAAAGTAGATAAAGCAATAATCTTTTTTAAATCAAATTCATAATTTGCTGAAATTCCTGCTATAAATATAGTTAACCCAGATAATAATAATAAAATTTTTAAAAAAAATACATCTATTAATAAATTATTAAAACGAATTAATAAATAAACCCCGGCAGTTACTAATGTAGAAGAATGAACTAAAGCAGAAACTGGAGTAGGAGCTGCTATAGCAGCTGGTAATCAAGATCTAAAAGGAATTTGAGCTCTTTTAGTTATTGCTGCAATAATAATTATTACTCCAATAATATTTATCTCATAATCATTAGATATAAAATTTAAATAAAAAATGTAATTTCATCTTCCATAATTAAATATTCAAGAAATAACTATTAAAATAAATACATCACCAATTCGATTTGATAATGCAGTTAATATTCCAGCATTATAAGATTTAATATTTTGATAATAAATAACTAAACAATATGATACTAATCCTAAACCATCTCAACCTAATAAAATTCTAATTATATTAGGTCTAATAATTAATAGTATCATTGATATAATAAATAACAATACTAATATAATAAAACGATTTAAATTTAATTCAGATATTATATATCTTTTTCTATAATAAATAACTGACGAAGAAATTAATAAAACAAATATTATAAATAATAATGATATTCAATCTAATAATAATGATAAAACAATATTTATAGAATTAAATGAAATTAACTCCCATTCCAAAAAAATAATAATATTATTCATAATAAAATAAATTATTATAAAAAAATTAATTAATATAAAAAAAAATAAAAAAAAAAATCTTATAAAACAAATAGAATATATTTTATTAATAACTTAAAATGAATTCACATTCATATATTTGATTCCACAAATCAATATTTTTTTTAAATTATTTAAGTAAAATCAAACTATAAAATAATCAATTTTTAAAATTAAAATATTTAAAGGTAATCAATGTAATATTAATAATAAATATTCCCGAGATAAACCAGTTCTAAATCTATATAATCTTATATTATATTTTCCATGTTGAGTATAAGAAAATAAATATAATCTATAACCAGCACTAAAAAAAGAAATTATTATTAATATAATTATTCTTAAATATGATCATCTTACCAATCTATTAATTAATCTAATTTCCCCTATTAAATTAAGAGAAGGAGGAGCTGCTATAGCAGCTGATAATAATAAAAATCATCATAATCTCATTGAAGGTATAAAATTTATTATTCCTTTATTTAAAAATAATCTCCGTCTATTTAATCGTTCATAATTAATATTTGATAAACAAAATATTCCAGATGAACATAATCCATGACCAATTATTAAAACATAAGATCCTAAATAACCTCAATAATTTATTGTTATAATCCCTCCAATTACTATTCCTATATGAGCTACAGAAGAATAAGCAATTAATGATTTCATATCAACTTGACATAAACATTTTAATCTAATATAAAACCCTCCAATTAATCTAATAATTACTCAAATAAAATTTAAATTTAAAGAAATTATTTGTAAAAAAATTAAAATCCGAAATAATCCATATCCTCCTAATTTTAATATAATTCCTGCTAAAATTATAGAACCTGAAACTGGAGCTTCAACATGAGCTTTAGGTAATCATAAATGAACAAAATATATAGGTATTTTTACTAAAAAAGCTATAATTATTCTTATATATAATATATATATATTATAATCATAAAATTTTAAAAAATATATTGTTAAACAATTCATTTCACTAAAAATATAAAAAATTCCTAATAATAAAGGCAAAGAAACAAAAAGTGTATAAAATAATAAATATACTCCTGCTTGAATTCGTTCAGGTTGATATCCTCATCCAATAATTAATATTAATGTGGGAATTAAACTACCTTCAAAAAACAAATAGAATATAAATAAATTTATAGTAGAAAAAGTTATAAATAATATAATTAATAAAAAAATAATATTAAAAATAAAAAAATTCAAAAAAAAATTATATTTATATAATTTTTCTCTAGCTATTATTATTAAAGAACAAATTCAAATTCTTAATATAATAAACCCAAAAGAAACTATATCACATCCTATTATATATCTAATATTACAATAATTTATAATATTAATTGATAAATTTATAAATAAAAATATTAATATAAATAATATTATTTGAACCATTCAAAATATTTTTTTATTAAAACATAAAGGAATTAAAAAACATAAAAAAAAAAAATTTTTTATCATTTATAATAATCTAAATCTTTGAAAATAATCATTTCCATGAGTTCGAATTATAGATACTAAAATAGAGATACCAATAGCACCTTCACAAACTGAAAATACTAAAAATACTATTAATAAATATATATCAAATTCAATAAATCTTAAATATAATATTAATATTATATAAATTCTTAAAACAATATATTCTAATCTTAATAATATAATTAATAAATGTTTATGTTTAGAAATAAAAATTATATTACCAATAATATATATTAAAAAAATAATTAATCATATATTTAACATTATTTTTTAATAAAGTTTTTATAGTTTAAATAAAACATTGGTCTTGTAAACCAAAAATAAATAATAATTTTAAAAACTTCAAAGAAAAAGAATATTCTTTATCAATAATCTCCAAAATTATTATTTTTATTAAACTATTCTTTGATATTATTAAAATATTTTTATCTTTATCAATAATTTTTATTTCTTTTACAATATTTTTTTTAAAACATCCTCTATCTATAGGATTAATAATCTTATTTCAAACAATAATAACTTGTTTAATTTCAGGAATAATTATTAATACTTATTGATTTTCATATATTTTATTTTTAACTTTTTTAGGTGGATTACTAGTATTATTTATTTATGTATCTAGAATTGCATCTAATGAATTATTTAATATAACAATTAATAATAAATTAATATTTTTAATTATTTTAATAATTATTTTTTCTATAAGTTTTTTTTTTATAAATAATTTAATTTGAATAAACTTATTTACTAATTATGATTTAAACAATTTATTTAATTATTTTTTATTTTTTAATAATGAAAATAATATTAATTTAACTAAATTATATAATAAACAAACTTATATATTAATAATTATATTAATTATTTATTTATTTATTACCTTAATTGCAGTAGTAAAAATTACAAATATTTTTTATGGTCCCTTACGATCTTATTTAAATTAATTCAATTTACCAATGATAAATATATTTAAACCTTTACGAAAAACTCATCCTATTATTAAAATTTTAAATAATTCACTAATTGATTTACCTAGCCCCTCTAATATTTCAATTTGATGAAATTTTGGATCTCTATTAGCATTATGTTTAATAATTCAAATTTTAACAGGATTATTTTTAACTATATATTATACTGCTAATATTGAATTAGCATTTTATAGTGTAAATTATATTTGTCGAAATGTTAATTATGGATGATTAATTCGAACTTTACATGCCAATGGGGCATCTTTTTTTTTTATTTGTATTTATTTACATATTGGCCGAGGAATTTATTATGAATCATTTAATTTTAAATATACATGAATAATTGGAGTTATTATTTTATTTTTATTAATAGCAACAGCTTTCATAGGTTATGTATTACCTTGAGGACAAATATCCTTTTGAGGTGCAACAGTCATTACTAATTTATTATCTGCAATTCCTTATTTAGGTACAATATTAGTTCAATGAATTTGAGGGGGATTCGCTGTTGATAATGCTACTCTCACACGATTTTATTCATTTCATTTTTTATTTCCTTTTATTATTATGATATTAACTATAATTCATTTATTATTTTTACACCAAACTGGATCTAATAATCCTTTAGGAATTAATAGAAACCTAGATAAAATTTCTTTTCATCCATTTTTTACATTTAAAGATCTAATTGGAATTATTATTTTATTATTTTTTTTATTAATTTTAACTTTAACAAATCCTTATATATTGGGAGATCCTGATAATTTTATTCCAGCTAACCCATTAGTAACTCCTGTTCATATTCAACCCGAATGATATTTTTTATTTGCATATGCTATTTTACGATCCATTCCAAATAAATTAGGGGGAGTCATTGCATTAATTATATCAATTTTAATTTTAATTATTTTACCATTCACTTTTAATAAAAAAATTCAAGGAATTCAATTTTATCCCCTTAATCAAATTTTATTTTGAATTATAGTATGTACAGTAATTTTATTAACATGAATTGGAGCACGACCTGTTGAAAATCCTTATATTATTACAGGACAATTATTAACAATAATTTATTTTTCATACTTTATTATTAATCCTTTAATTAATAAAATATGAGATAAATTAATTTTTAATTTATAATTAATGAGCTTGTTAAAGCATTTGTTTTGAAAACTTAAGAAAGAATTTAATATTCTATTAATTTATACTAAAAATATATTAATTAAATTAAAAAAATTTTTATTCCAATAAATATTAATAAAAAATTTAAAGAGATTGGTAAATAAATTTTTCATGATAAATATATTAATTTATCATAACGATAACGAGGTAAAGTACCTCGAACTCAAATAAATAAAAAAGAAATAAAAGATAATTTCATATAAAAAATTAAATTAAAATTATAACCCCCTAAATATATTATACTAAATATTAATCTTATAAATAAAATTCTTGAATATTCAGCTAAAAAAATTAATGCAAACCCCCCTCTTCTATATTCAATATTAAATCCTGAAACTAATTCTCTTTCACCTTCAGCAAAATCAAAAGGAGTACGATTTGTTTCAGCTAATCTAGAAGATAATCAACATAAACTTAAAGGAAATATTAAAAAAATTAATCAAATTAAAGACTGATAATATCTAAATTTTAAAAAATTAAAATCCATAATCATAACAATACAAGATATTAAAATCAATCTCAATCTAACTTCATAAGAAATAGTTTGAGCAACTGCACGTAACCCCCCTAATAATGAATAATTTGAATTAGAAGATCAACCTGCAACCATAATAGTATAAACTCCTAATCTAGTACAACATAAAAAAAATAAAATTCCTAAATTAAAACTAATCAAATTAAAATAATAAGGAATTAATATTCAAATTATTAATGATAAAATAAACCCTACAATAGGAGAAAAATAATAAGATAAATAATTAGAATAATTTAAATACATTTGTTCTTTAGTAAATAACTTAATAGCATCTGAAAAAGGCTGTAATAAACCTATAAAACCAATTTTATTAGGACCTTTACGAATTTGAATATAACCTAAAACTTTTCGCTCTAATAAAGTTAAAAAAGCTACCCCAATTATTACCCCAATAATTAAAATTAATATACCAATTATAATATTAATTAAATCTAATATTATCATTACTATATATATAATAAATTATATATTTATGATTTCTAAAACCATTACATTTCTCTGCCAAAATAGTACAATAATATATATGTATATATTGTATAATAAAATTAATAATATTCTTAATATAAAAAATTTTTTAAATATTTGATCCTTTCGTACTAAAATATTTAATTTATCTAAAGATAGAAACCAACCTGGCTTACACCGGTTTGAACTCAGATCATGTAAGATTTTAATGATCGAACAGATCAAAATTTTAAACTTCTACATTTAAATTTTATCTTAATCCAACATCGAGGTCGCAAACTTTTTTTTTTATTTGAACTAAAAAAAAAAATTACGCTGTTATCCCTAAGGTAATTTTTTCTTTTAATCATAAATTATGGATCATATTTACATTTATTAATGATTTAATTTAAAAAAAGTTATTTCAATTTTTCTATCACCCCAATAAAATATTTAATTTTATTTTTTTTTATAATTTTATATAAAATTATAATATAATTAAATATAAAACTCTATAGGGTCTTCTCGTCTTTTAAATATATTTAAGCTTTTTTACTAAAAAATTAAATTTTAATTTTAAAAAAGAGACAGAATATATTTCATCAAATCTTTCATACAAGTCTTCAATTAAAAGACTAATGATTATGCTACCTTTGTACAGTCAATATACTGCAGCCCTTTAATTAATATCAGTGGGCAGATTCGACTTTAAATTATTCTCAAAAAGACATGTTTTTGATAAACAAGTGAATATAAATTTTTGCCGAATTCCTTTTTATTAATTTTTAATAAATTAATTTTTAATTATTTTATATTATACTAATTTTATCATTATAACTAATTTTTAAAAATTAAAAATTATTTTTTTATAAAAATTTAAATTTTAATTAAAAATTTTATTATTAATAAAATTTTTTATAAAAAAATATAATTTTTAAACAATATAAATTTTAAAAATTTTAAAATAAAATTTATATTAATTATTATAAAAATTTAATTTAAAGATTATCCCTTAAAATATTAAATTATAAATATATATATATATATAATTAATTATATATATATATTATATATAATTCTAAATTAAATTTATTTCTAAAAAAACTAGATATATTTAAAAACGATTAACATTTCATTTCAAATTAATTATTTAAAATATTTATGAAACAATAACTTTTTTAATTAATTATCTCTTTTAAATTCGAGAATTTTTTTTTTAAAAATAATTTTTAATAAACTCTGATACACAAGATACAATAAATTAAATTTACTTTTATATTAATAAATTTTCATTTATTTCAATATTCTTTTACAATACTTATTAAACTATAAATTTTATAATTTTTTCTTATAATAATACTTTAACCCCTATTAAAATATATTATATTAAAAATTTTTTTATTATTTATTTATTATTAATTAAATCTTATTTATCAAATTAATTAAATTAATAATTTCTTTTCAATGTAAATGAAATACTTATTTTCTCAAGCTCTAATTTGTCTTTCTAGAAACACTTTCCAGTACCTCTACTTTGTTACGACTTATTCCAATTTTTAAATGAAAGCGACGGGCAATATGTACATATTTTAATTTTTAATCATTTTAATAAATTAAAAAAAATTACATTTAAATCCACCTTCAATTATATTTTTCAAAATAATATTCATTTAAATAAATTCATTGTAATCCATTATATTCTTAATTATAACCTACATCTTGATCTGAATTAATTTTTAATTTAAATTTTAAAATATTATAAATTATTTAAAAATATTTTTTTAACAACGATATATAAAATAATAAATTAAGTAAATTTATTCGTGGATTATCAATTAATAAACAGATTCCTCTAAATGAACTAAAATACCGCCAAATTATTTAAGTTTCAATAATTTATTATTTAATATTTTAGTATTTTTATTTAAATTTTTAATAATAGGGTATCTAATCCTAGTTTATATTAAAATTTATTAAATCATAAATTAAATATAAATTTTAATTAAATTAAAATTTCACTTAATAATTTAATATTTAATTTAAATATTAATTATTATTTATAATACTGAAAAAATTTAATTAATTTTTTGTGTAACCGCAACTGCTGGCACAAAATTTGTTAATAATTTTAATATTAATAAATCTTAATTTCTTAAATTTTTAAATTTATTTACTACAAAAATAATTAAATATTATTAAAATAATTAAAAATTAATACTAAAATTTATATGTAAAATAAATTTAAAAATAAATTTTCAAAATCATAAATTTTTATCTATACACAAAAAATTAAACACAGAATTATAAATATAATATTTTTTTTTTTTTTTTATATATTAAAAAATTTTTTTTCTAATATTGAATTTAAATACAATATATACTTAATTTTTTATAATTTATAATAAAAGATATAATATTATTTTATTATATATATATATATATTAATAATAAATTATAAATATTTATATTAAAATATTTATTTTAATATAAATATAAATTTTTAAATTTATATTTTAATATATTAAAATAAATATATATATATATAAATTTTATATATATATATATATATATATACCGTTTTTAATAAATTTACATATAAATAAAAATATTATTTAATACTTATATATATATATATATTAAAAATAAGCTAAAATAAGCTTTTGGGTTCATACCCCAAATATAAAGATAATATCTTTTTTTTAAAAATAAAGTGCCTGATAAAAAGGATTATTCTGATAGAATAAATAATGTAATATTTTACCTTTATTAATTATATTTTATAGAATTAAACTATATCTAATAATATCAAAAATTATTGTGCATCTTACACTAAAATATATATATATATATATAAAAAAAAAAATATTTTATAAATTATTTAATAAATTTTTAATTTATTTATTATAAAATATTTTTTATCTTATTTAATTTAAATTCAAATAAAATATTTTTTTTATTTATTTTAATTTTTAGAACAATAATTTCAATTTCTTCTAATTCATGAATTGGATGTTGAATTGGATTAGAAATTAATTTATTAAGTTTTATTCCTTTAATTTCTAATTCTAATAATTTATTATCTTCAGAAGCTTCATTAAAATATTTTTTAACACAATCTATTGCTTCAATTAATTTTTTATTTTCTATTTTATTTAAATTAATTTTATTAAAAAATTTTGAAATTAATAATTTATTTTCTATTTTAATTAATTCTTCAATATTAATAAAAATAGGTTCTACCCCTTTTCATTTTTGATTCCCTAATATTATTGAAGGATTATCATGATTAAATTGTTTTATTTTAATAACCTGACAAAAAATTACCCCTATAATTTTATTGTCTTATTATATTAATAAAAACTTTTTAATTTTAATTATAATAATAAATACAATTATTGGAGCTATTGGAGGAATTAATCAAACTTCATTACGAAAATTAATATCTTTTTCTTCAATTAATAATTTAGGTTGAATAATAGCTTCAATTTTAATTAGAGAATCCTTATGATTATTATATTTTTTTATATATTGTTTTTTAATTAGTATCATATGTTTCTCTTTTTATATTTTTAATATTTATTTTATTAACCAATTATTTATTTTTAATATAAATTTTATATTAAAATTTTTTATTTTTATTAATTTTATTTCTTTAGGAGGACTTCCTCCTTTCTTAGGATTTTTTCCTAAATGAATTATTATTAATTTTTTAATTATAAAAAAATTTTATTTAATTTCTTTTATTTTTATTATAATAAGATTAATTACTTTATTTTTTTATATTCGTATTGTTTATTCTTGTATTATATTTAATTATATTAAATTAAAATGATTTAAAATTTTCTTTAAAAATAATTATTTTTCATTTATTATAAGAATTAGATTAATCTCTATTTTAGGAATAATTCTTAGAACTTTTTATTTTTTATAAGGTTTTAAGTTAAATTAAACTAATAGTCTTCAAAATTATTTATAAAGAAAATTCTTTAAGCCTTAGTAAATATTATTTACTCCTTAAAATTTGCAATTTTAAATCATTTTTGAATATAAGACAAATCTTAAATGAATGAATTTATAAAAATTTTATTAATAAAAGAGATTTATTCTCGTTAATAAATTTACAATTTATCGCTTATAACTCAGCCATTTTATTTAGCGAAAATGACTATATTCTACTAATCATAAAGATATTGGAACTTTATATTTTATTTTTGGAATTTGAGCAGGAATAATTGGAACATCCTTAAGTTTACTAATTCGAACTGAATTAGGAAATCCAGGATCTTTAATTGGAGACGATCAAATTTATAATACTATTGTAACTGCTCATGCTTTTATTATAATTTTTTTTATGGTAATACCAATTATAATTGGAGGATTTGGAAATTGACTAGTACCCCTTATACTAGGAGCTCCAGATATAGCCTTTCCACGAATAAATAATATAAGATTTTGATTATTACCTCCATCCTTATTATTATTAATCTCAAGTAGTATTGTTGAAAATGGAGCAGGAACAGGATGAACTGTTTATCCCCCTCTTTCTACTAATATTGCTCATCAAGGAGCATCAGTAGATTTAGCTATTTTTTCCTTACATTTAGCTGGAATTTCCTCAATTTTAGGTGCTATTAATTTTATTACTACAATTATTAATATACGAATTAATAATCTTTCATTTGATCAAATACCTTTATTTATTTGAGCTGTAGGAATTACAGCCTTACTTTTATTATTATCACTTCCTGTTTTAGCGGGAGCTATTACTATATTATTAACTGATCGAAATTTAAATACATCATTTTTTGATCCTGCTGGTGGAGGAGATCCAATCTTATATCAACATTTATTTTGATTCTTTGGACATCCAGAAGTTTATATTCTTATTTTACCAGGATTTGGAATAATTTCTCATATTATTTCACAAGAAAGAGGAAAAAAAGAAACTTTTGGTTGTTTAGGTATAATTTATGCTATATTAGCAATTGGATTACTAGGATTTATTGTTTGAGCTCATCATATATTTACAGTAGGAATAGATATTGATACCCGAGCTTATTTTACTTCAGCTACTATAATTATTGCTGTACCTACAGGAATTAAAATTTTTAGTTGATTAGCAACTTTACACGGAACACAAATTAATTATAGTCCTTCTATATTATGAAGATTAGGATTCGTTTTTTTATTTACTGTAGGAGGATTAACAGGTGTAATTTTAGCTAACTCTTCCATTGATATTACTCTTCATGATACTTATTATGTAGTTGCTCATTTCCATTATGTATTATCTATAGGAGCTGTATTTGCTATTTTTGGAGGATTTATTCATTGATACCCTTTATTTACGGGATTAACTTTAAATCCATTCTTATTAAAAATTCAATTTATTTCTATATTTATTGGAGTTAATTTAACTTTTTTTCCTCAACATTTTCTAGGATTGGCTGGAATACCTCGTCGTTATTCTGATTATCCTGATAGTTATATTTCATGAAATATTATTTCTTCTTTTGGTTCTTATATTTCTTTATTATCCATAATAATAATAATAATAATTATTTGAGAATCAATAATTAATCAACGAATTATTTTATTTCCTTTAAATATACCTTCATCTATTGAATGACTACAAAATTTACCTCCAGCTGAACATTCATATAATGAATTACCTATTTTAAGTAATTTCTAATATGACAGATTATATGTAATGGATTTAAACCCCATTTATAAAGGATTATCCTTTTTTTAGAAATGGCAACATGATCTAATCTTAATTTACAAAATAGAGCTTCACCTTTAATAGAACAAATTATTTTTTTTCATGATCATACTTTAATTATTTTAATTATAATTACTATTTTAGTTAGTTATTTAATAATTTCATTATTTTTTAATAAATTTATTAATCGATTTTTATTAGATGAACAAATAATTGAAATAATTTGAACTATTCTTCCAGCAATTACATTAATTTTTATTGCTCTTCCATCTCTTCGTTTATTATATCTCCTTGATGAATTAAATAATCCACTAATTACTCTAAAATCTATTGGTCATCAATGATATTGAAGTTATGAATATTCAGATTTTAAAAATATTGAATTTGATTCTTACATAATTAATACAAATAATAATTTAAATAATTTTCGATTATTAGATGTTGATAATCGAATTACCTTACCTATAAATAATCAAATTCGGATTTTAATTACAGCAACTGATGTTATTCATTCTTGAACAATTCCATCCCTAGGAGTAAAAGTCGATGCTAATCCAGGTCGATTAAATCAAACTAATTTTTTTATTAATCGACCTGGAATCTTTTTTGGTCAATGTTCAGAAATTTGCGGAGCAAATCATAGTTTTATACCTATTGTAATTGAAAGAATTTCAATTAAAAATTTTATTAATTGAATTAATAATTATTCATCATTAGATGACTGAAAGTAAGTAATGGTCTCTTAAACCATATTATAGTAAATTAACATTTACTTCTAATGAATTATAAAGAATTAGTTAAAAAATAACATAAATATGTCAAATTTAAATTATTATATAATTATAATATTCTTTTATTCCTCAAATAATACCTATTAATTGAATTATTTCATTTATTATATTTATCTTAATTTTTATTTTATTTAATATTATAAATTTTTATATTTATAATATTAATTTATTAAAAAAAAATAATAATTTTAAATATTCGAAAAAAAATTTTTTATGAAAATGATAACTAATTTATTTTCTATTTTTGATCCTTCTTCTAACTTATTTAATTTACCTTTAAATTGATTAAGAACTTTTATAGGATTAATATTTATTCCTTATTCATACTGATTAATTCCTAATCGACAATTTATTATTTGAAATATAATTATTTCTAAATTACATAATGAATTTAAAATTCTTATAGGACCTAATAGATTTAAAGGATCAACATTTATTTTTATCTCATTATTTTCATTCATTTTATTTAATAATTTTTTAGGATTATTTCCATATATTTTTACAAGAACAAGACATTTAACTATTTCTCTTTCTATTACTCTATCTATCTGATTAAGATTTATATTATATGGATGAATTAATAATTCTCAACACATATTTATTCATATAATTCCTCAAGGTACACCTTCTATTCTAATACCATTTATAGTTTTAATTGAAACTATTAGTAATATTATCCGACCTGGAACTTTAGCAGTTCGATTAACAGCAAATATAATTGCTGGACATTTATTATTAACTCTTTTAAGAAGAACAGGTATTAATATACCTAATTATTTAATTATTATCTTAATTTTTATTCAAATTTTATTATTAATATTAGAATCAGCTGTAGCAATTATTCAATCCTATGTAATTTCTATTCTTAGAACTCTTTATTCTAGAGAAGTTAATTAATGTCAAATCACAATCACCCTTATCATTTAGTAGATTATAGACCTTGACCTTTAACTGGAGCTATTGGTACTATAACTTTTGTTACTGGTTTAATTAAATGATTCCATAATTTTAATATAAACTTATTAATATTAGGATATTTCATTATTATTTTAACAATATATCAATGATGACGAGATGTATGTCGAGAAGGAACATTTCAAGGTAAACATACAATTTTAGTATCAAAAGGATTACGATGAGGAATAATTTTATTTATTATTTCTGAAATTTTTTTTTTTATTTCATTTTTTTGAGCTTTTTTCCACAGAAGATTATCCCCTAATATTGAAATTGGAGCAATATGACCTCCTTTAAATATTATTCCATTTAATCCATTTCAAATTCCTTTATTAAATACAATTATTTTAATTACTTCAGGAGTAACAGTAACTTGAGCTCATCATGCTATTATAGAAAATAACTTTTCCCAAACTAAACAAAGTTTAATAATTACTATTTTATTAGGAATTTATTTCACTATTCTTCAAGCATTTGAATATTATGAAGCTCCTTTTACAATTGCAGATAGAATTTATGGATCAACATTTTTTATAGCAACAGGATTTCATGGATTACATGTTATTATTGGAACAATTTTTTTATTAATTTGTTTTATTCGTCACATACTTAATCATTTTTCTAATAAACATCATTTTGGATTTGAAGCAGCAGCATGATATTGACATTTTGTTGATGTAGTATGATTATTTTTATATATTTCAATTTATTGATGAGGTAATTAATTAATTTATATAATATATATATAGTATATTTGACTTCCAATCAAAAAGTTTAATAATAATTAATATAAATAATTATTATTTTAATAGTTATATCAAGAATTATTATTATTATTTCTAATATTATTATAATATTATCAATAATTTTATCAAAAAAATCATTTAAAGATCGTGAAAAATGTTCTCCTTTTGAATGTGGATTTGATCCCAAATCTTCAGCACGAAATCCATTTTCATTACACTTTTTCTTAATTACAGTAATTTTTTTAATTTTTGATGTTGAAATTGCTTTAATTTTTCCTATAATTTCAACATTTAAAAGAGTTAATTTTATTATTTGAACTAAAACTAGTTTTTTTTTTATTATTATTTTATTACTAGGTTTATACCATGAATGAAATCAAAATATATTAAATTGAACAAATTAAATAGGATTATAGTTTATTTAAAACATTTGATTTGCATTCAAAAATTATTGAAATTCAATTTATCTTAAATAAGAAGCAATTTATTGCATTTAATTTCGACTTAAAAGAAAGAGTTTATTATACTCCTTATTTATTAATTGAAACCAAATAGAGGTATATCACTGTTAATGATATCAATGAATTTTTATTCCAATTAAAATGAAATATATTTAATTTAAGCTGCTAACTTAATTTTTAGTGATTAAAATCATTAATATTTCTTCTTAATTAATCATTAAATTTATATAGTTTAAAAAAAAACATTACATTTTCATTGTAAATATAAAATAATTAATTTTTATAAATTATTTAAAAATTATAAATAATCACCTTAATATCTTCAATATTACACTCTTTTTAAGCTATTTAAATTTAATAATTAATTATTATTATTATAAAAATAAATATTATTCAAATAATAAATCTAAATAAATAAATTTTTAAATTATTTATTTGAATATAATTATTAAAAATTGAATAATTTTTAATAATTATAAATATACCTTGACCTCTATATAATTCTCTCCATCCTTTATCAATATTTTTTATTATTAACTGACTAAAATTTAAATAATAATAATTTATACCATAAGTCGATAAATTAGGTATAAATCATATTATACATAAAAATAATCTTAATTCATAAGTTATAATAAACTTATTTAAAGAATAAATATCTATTATTCTAATAAAATAACCTATAAATATACCTAATAATCTAACATAAATAACCATTAATTTTAAATTTAAAGGTAAATAAATTATATAAGGATAAGAAAAAATTAATCAACTTAATATTCTTCCAGTAAT
>DWQB01000005.1:0-15193 GCA_018252435.1 Gindanes brontinus
TTTTTTTTTTTTTTTTTTTTTTTTTTTTTTTTTTTTTTTTTTTTTTTTTTTTTTTTTTTTTTTTTTTTTTTTTTTTTCTACTTCCTCTGACTGGATCAGAGCCTGTGTTATCTAGCTACCCTTTCATACTAGTTCTCGCTTGCATGCTTCTCGTACTTTCATTCTACATACTCAATCTTTCTTTCATGCATTCTTTCTCTCTTTCTATGGGGGGATACCCATCTAGGTACTGTCTATTCTATTTCTTTTATGTTTATTTCTTTATTTATGATACACTGGGGAAAATAAGTTTTGCACGTTGTTGTGGTTTTACAATTTTTTCTTTACATTTTCTGCCTTATTCTAACAATAGTTTGCTTATTCTATTTACAACTTAATATTATTCTTAACTCTAGTACAATCATAGTATTACATTTAATTACTTTTGTTTGCTTGCTTACATTTTTTATTTACTCTTATTACTCTTTATTTTTATTTATTCTATGCTTATAATAATAACTGCGCTATTTTCTCAACGTTGGATGTGCATATACTAATTATATGTGCACCAATCGTTTTTTATGCTTCATATTATTTCTACTTATTTACTTATTTACTGCTATTTCTACCTGTTACTATTCTTACTATATTTGTACAATACTCAAGTAGTTTATCTCTGTTTTGTTTATTTTCCATTAATTTGTGTATTTCCTCTATTTGCAGATTTACGCCTAGTTCCTGCTCTAAATCAGCTCTAGCTCTGCTGAACCGGGGGCATTCCAGAAGCACGTGTGGGACAGACTCCTCTTTGTTTGGGTCGCACTCACACGACGGACTCTCCTTGCACCTGAAGCGGTACAGGTACTTAGAGAATCCGCCGTGTCCCGTTATAAGTTGCGTTAGTTCTTTCGTCGGTGTTATGTGCCTGATGATTCTGTACGCCCCTATAGCATCTGGGAAGAATATTTTGGTAACGGAGGCCGTCTCGCCTGCCCCGTATCTCCGGTTCCATTCGTCAATCGAGTCCAAACGGATTTGCCGCTTGACGAATGAAACCGGCACGAGGTCGTAATTCGGTCTCCGTTTACCATTTTCGGCCGCTGCCTTGGCTAGTTGGTCTGCTCGTTCGTTTCCCTCCAACCCTGCGTGGGCCTTTATCCAGAACAAGGATAATTTCTTGTTCTGGCTCCTTATGAGCTTTATATTATCTCTTGTTTCCACCGCTAGGGGATGGAGGGATTCCGGGTTTACGATCGACTCAAGTGCAGACCTCGAGTCGCTGTACACTCCTACGTCGGAGTGCTTGCCCTTAACAACCTCGCGTGTAGCTTGGCATATGGCCAAGAGTTCCGCCTGGTAGACAGTGCAATAAGACGGCAGTTTGAGACTTTGCGGTTTGGTCTCGACGGCGCTATTCCACCAGGATAGCGCCGCTCCGACTCCACCGTCGGTCTTACTGCCGTCTGTGAACACTCTTACTGCTTGGACGTTGTGGCGTTCCACATCTTCTCTGTCCACCAGGCTTATAAACTCAAGGCTCACATGTTCCGCCGGATGAGGGGTTTTTGTGTACCGAACCATGGTCTCGATTTCCCGGTCCTTTAGCTCCCGCCAGGCCACTCCTTTTCTAGCCAGGTATAGTGTTGCCGCTTCCTCCAAACGAAGGTCTAGAGGAAGCAGTCCGGCGAGAACCAACGCCGAGTTGAGAGAGACGGTTCGGTACGCTTTTGTGAGTTTCTGGGCAAACACTCTCTGTACGGCGTTCAGTTGCTTCTGCACGCATAGTTTTTTGGCCGCTGATGCCCAGACACTTGACGCGTACAGTATCACAGGCTCAACCGTCGCTGTGTAGATAATTCTTATTACATCTGGGTGGAGGCCCCAACTGGTGCGTGCCGCTCTCGACAGCTGTTTATATATATTGAGGGCTTTTTTGCAAACGTTTGAGGCATGACTATTGAATGTCAGCCTGTCGTCGATGGTGACGCCCAGTATCTTTATTTCGTGCGATAGCTCAATGTCGACCCCGCCCATGCTCAGAAGTGGGTTGTCATATTTTAGTTTTCTGGTTATCACCATAGCATTCGTTTTCTGTGGTGCAAACTTTAACTTATTTTTGACTCCCCACCCCCGAACATGCGCGAGGGCTGCATTGGCTTGACTTTGCACTTTCAGTGCTGTGTCACCATCGAAGACTAGGATGACATCGTCGGCAAATGCTTGACAATAGTCGCCTCTTTCGTTAAGCTCCTTCAATAACGGATCCAGCAGAATGTTCCACAGTATGGGGCCTCCTATAGACCCTTGGACGCAACCTTTAGTGGTTCTTTTTTCATATTCTGCTCCTGCGTATCGTACTTTTACCCTACGATCCCGAAGGTAACTATCTATGACCCGTCTGAGGTTTAAGGGGCATCCTTCTTCGGCTAACCTAACCCTAATGGCCGGCCACCAGGCGCTGTCGAAGGCTCCCTCTATGTCCAATGATACGACAACAACAAGTTTCTTGTTTTCTACTCTATTTCGTACGTGCTGCATCAGGTCATAGAGGGAGTCTTCCGTGCTCCTTTGTGGCATGAAGCCATATTGCCGTGGGCTCAATTTCGGGACTAGGTGCCATTTAATTCGCGTAACAACAAGTTTTTCGAAAATTTTCCCCATGACGGGTAACAGGCCTATAGGTCGATATGCCTTCGGGATCGTGTAGTCAGTCTTTCCGGGTTTCCTTAGGGCTACCACTACTGCCTCTTTCCAATTTGACGGGAAGTGACCCAGGCTGAGGCATTTGTTGAAAAGAGCTAGGGCAAAGGGGGGGTCCTGGTAGATGGCATTGCTACAGATATCGGCCGTATGCCCCTCTATCCCGGGTGCCTTCTTTGGGTTAAAGCCGTCCACCGCAGTCTTTAGTTCGGTCATTGTAAACGGAGGGTCATGGTTTTCATCATGGTCCCTTTCGTTTACTTGATCTGCAATTTGTCTGGTTCTGCGGTGGTCGGCATTGTCTTCAGACCTCGTATCCTCCGGGTAGAAGGTTTCGGCGAGTAGCTTGGCCGATTCCTGTGGAGTTGATTCTTTGCCATTACACGAGAGGGGCATTTCCTCATGTCTTTTCATAGTCTTCCCTATAATCCTGTAAATTCCTTGCCAGACCCCCTCCCTGTCCTGTCTTGAACAAAACTCCTTCCAGCTGTGTATTTGGGCTGCCTTTGCTTCGCTCTCGTACGCCTCTTTTGCCTTCAGATACTCAGCGACGACTTTCGGTCTCCGCACCGGCGCTGCACATCGGACTCTTCTCTTTCTGGTTTTGACTTCCTTCTTCATTGCTGCGAGTTTCTCGGACCACCACGGCAGGGTAAGTTTCTGCTCGGTTTTTATAAGTGGGATGCTTTCCTGACAGGCTTTGGTTATACCAATTGTGTATTTTTGTATTGTTTGGTCCAAATCTGCCGTGCTGTATAAATTTTGAATTTTATTAGTATCTAGTCCGTTTTCTAACTTAAACTGGGCCAGTTTCTCACGAAACTGACCCCAGTTTGCTTTCGTTGTTCTAAATTTCCTTGTAGTACGCTTTATGTCTATCCCTGAAGATTTCAGTAATTTAATTTTGAAACTTATCCCGTTGTGGTCCGAGCTCGTCAAACCCTCCACAATGCACCAGTCGTCCACCAGATCGAGTAGGTCCGACGTGCAGGCCGTGACGTCGATATGGCTGGTGAAACGTTTGCCTCCCCTAACGGTGTCGTAGGTTGGGATATCGCCGACGTTGAGTATCTGAAGGTCCATTTCTTCAAAGGCTCCTACTACCTCTTCGCCCCTGCAGTCAACTATGTTAGATCCCCACCATGTACTCTTGGCATTTGTATCTCCCCCTATAATGACCTTTGGAGCTCCTAGTTTGGTGACTATGTCCTTAAGGTGCTCCAGGTATGGCCCCACGTCTTTTTCGGGTTCAAAATAAAAGGATACGGCTAACACGTCCCAGGCGCTGGTCCGGATCCTTACCACTACGATGTTGTTCGTGGTAAGTTTTGGGTACTGCAGTACGTCTAGGCTTTGATCAAAAACCGTAATGGCAGCCTTTACAGTACCCTCCCCTTGTCCAGCAGCCTGAAACACCCTTGCTCCCCTGTAATCCTTCATCCTCCGTATGCCGCCGACGTAGGGCTCCTGGAGCAGTGCAAAGGCCATGCCCCTTTTCTGGGCCTCAATCATTAGCTCATATGTGGCCAGTTCCTTTCTTTGCAAATTGCTCTGGCCCACAATGAGCGGTCTGATAGGGGGGTTGTTCGCGATGGACTCGGATGGGCTGCTTTTAGCAGTATGCTATAGATGCCCTAGCTAGCGCATCCCACCTTTTCCGTACCGGGCAGTCCTCGCTAAACGCATTATGCTCTTGTGATTCGTACTTGGCCCTCTTGCAGTTACAGCACGAGGGCTCGATCCCTGCTCTCAAATCGCTACATTCAGCCCTCATGTGGGGTCCTCCACAGTGGCTGCATCTCTCCACCGTCTCAGAGCAATAACGCCTAGTGTGGCCATATCCAAGGCACTGCGAGCACTGAACGAGCGGCGATTGGTCAGCCACTCGGACTCTCTGGAGGTCTATGTAAATTATTCCTCGGTCCAGTGCTCGCTGCCATATTCCGGGAGATACACGTAGTACGATGTGGCTGGCGTGAGGGTTTCTTGTCTTTCGTCTGAAGCGGATTTCCGCCCTCGCGTCAGCCCCCTCCAGACCTGTGAAGAGGAAACCGTTCTGCTTCCTCAGGGCTCCCAGCACGTCCTCGTCGCTGTTGTAGTTAAGTACGCCCTTGAGCAGCAGGAGTGGGTCCTTATTTTTTATATTTTCGACCGATAGTTGATCACCTCCGGATTTTATTTTGTTTGCTATCCTGTCTCGTTCAGTCTCTGTTCCACAACTAACTATTATTTTTCCGTCCCTCGCTTTCTTAACTCTATCCACTCTGTGACCCTCCTCCTTTGCGTTGATACGTTGTCTTATTTTGTTTAAGACTTCGTCCCCGGTGTCGGTTTCGTCTTTGGACGTCACTGCCAGCGAGTACAGGGCTTTGGGTCGTTCAGCTACTGCCGCTCTGGTACTGCTGGCTGCTGCACTTGCGTACGTCATCGCTTCGTTTGTGAGGGTCTCCAGTTTGTCGGCTTGTTTTGTTACGACATTATTTATATGGTTTAATTGTTGGCTGTTTTCCTTCAGCATTTCGTGGATCTCGGTTAGTTTCTGGGTCATCATTGTGTCGGTTGTCGGGATCTCTGTCCTGGCCCGTGGCTGAGGTTGGGTTTGAAGCTGTGGTGTTTCCGTTTTACCCTCTTCTGCCTCCTTGACCAGCCGGTATAAACGGTCGACAGCCTGTGTCACTTCCGTTTTTATTTCCGTTTTAATGTTACGCGACTGGTTAAGGAGGGATTTTGCCTTGTTGAGGCAAGCTCTGGCTTCTAGCACCCGATTACTGTAGCCAGGGGATTTCCCTTTTTGGCCCTGGAGCTGTTCTACTTGGCTGGAGTTCCTGATTGTCGGAGTTTCCACAGTAGTTACTTTGGTAGCTGTCGGCGAAATTATTGGTTTTGGGGCCTTCCCTGTTTCCCATTCTCCTATGCTCCTTCTAACGGCAGATAATGTTGCTGGTAACTTCGAGGGGGATTTCGGAGCCTGCTCCGGTTCTGCCGAGCGTCGGTCTGAAGCCGTTGGGTTTTTCTTAAGGGGCGTGCGAATTCCGAACATGTCGGAGGAAGTATTCGTCGAAGATAAAAAAAAAGGTAAAAATAAAATAATAATAAAATATAATATATTTAGTACCTGTAGAGATACCCGTGAATTATTTATTCAGCGGAGTTATGTATAGGTAACTCACGCCTCTGTCCGGTAGTTATATAATGGTCTATGAATATGGTATTGTACAAGATAATAGTAAGCACAATAGTATCAGGTAGAGTTCTAGCAGTTTTCTTGTACAATCTGCCTTATTGTCTAGGGACTGAGCTATATTTGTCTGTTTAGACTCGTTAAACCTATGATTTACCTAAACGTATCCAGCAAGTCTATTTAAATAATTTTTATTGACAAAAATATTTTTGGACTCTATGTAGAGTCAGTCTACTCTGCTCACCGGATAGCTCTCCCCGAGCCCTTTCTATTGACTCCAAACACGGGCCACCCAGCCCAAGTGGTTCCCGAGATATTAGAGTTCAAAGTTTTCGGATATTTTTCAGGTGTTCGTCCGCGTTTCGTATCTTTTGATATATCTCGGGAACCAGTGAGCCGAAAATGCCCGAGTCTGGGTTCTCCTGACTTGGCTCGCCGAGGGCTACACGGCTCTATTGTTTTCAGGGCTGTAAAATTTTTTCTCCTGAAAGTCCTGAAAATCGACTCGCAGGTATATTCAGTTTATGGGGCTCACTTTTCCAATGATTCTATTGAAAACCGCATTAATTTTTATTAACAAATGACCGAGATATGGATTTTATAAATTTTTCCTAACTTTTAACTTGAAAAAATTTTTTCCCTAGGAGTCCTGAAAATTTTGTTAAAAGTATATACAGTTTATGGAACACGCTTTTTTAGTGAGTTTATCGAAAACCGCTTCGATTTTGGTCCACAAATGGCCGAGTTATTGAATTTATAAATTTTTCCCAACTTTTGATTTACGTAATTTCAAACCGAAAATGACCCCCCCCAATTTTGATGCCAAAGATTTGTAATTTGGTACAGTGATGTAAATCCACTAAAAAATGTGCTCCACGTTGTCAGAATTTCAAATTTTTTATTATTTAGCCCCCCTTTTTTGTTTTTTCCGCGTATGGGTCTTCTTACACTGGACTGGTTCTTGCTCTGCTGATGGTTTTAGGTATAACTCGATGAGTTATGGTCAGAAAATTCTGATTTTTGTTTTAATTTATTCAGAATAAACTAAGCTTGTATATTCTGTCAAAAGATGTTGGGGTCACAGATCACCCCGCTCCGGTGACGCACGAGGAAGTTGGGTGTCCGGAACCTGGTTTAGAATATTTTGACCCTTGGCGCGGCGGTGCGTGCGATTTTAAATCTGCCACTTGTGTTGATCTTAGGGAGCTTCTTTACACCTCTTGGCAAGTTTGGTTTCACTATCTCACTATTTTTTCACTGAAATTCAGAACACGTGGTTTTCGGTTTTATTTGGATATTTCAAAAAGTACCCACCGTAAAAATCCAAAATTATAGGTGAGGGTAGAGGGCCTCCTGGCGCACACTTGAGCACTAAGAAAACACTGTGTCACAGATCTTATTTTGGCGCCGCACGCAAAAAACTGGTTTTTAACCTATAGAACACGTGCTATTTTAGGTTTTTGTTCTGGAAAATTTTTTATTTCCCAACGAATTTTCACCAAATTAGCACCACTCGATTGCACTCGTAATTACGCGTCTTTTAGTGTGTCGCACTGGTATATTGCCGCACTTTTTACCACTTTTATGGATTTTAACAACACGGAGCGAGCGTTTTCGTGACTGATCGCAGGCGCAAACCGAGCGGGACTGGGTTAGGTTAGGTTTTTTTTTTTGCCTATGCTAGTCTGTTCCATTCATTCAAGTTCTATCATCCATGCCTCTCGTACTTCCATTCTTCATACGTGGTCTTTCTATCATTCTGTCTCTTTCTTTCTATTATGGGGGGGATACCCATCTATCTATCTAAGATCTAGTTTACTTTATTTTATCTTAATTACAGGGGAAATAACTTTTACACATTTGTAGGGCAATTTTCTTTACATAATTTTCTTTTCTTAATTTCTATCTTATATCTACTCTTACATTTTACTTTTACATGGCTACATTTATGGTTACATATATACTGCTTTACTATATTCTGGTTGCTTAGTCTAATTTTTCTTTGTATGCTTATACTAATATTATTAATAATATTATTAAGCATTAGTTGCTTAGGCTATTTGTTTCTGTTAGCTACTGACTTTACAATTTTGCGACAGTATTCTAGGAACTCGTCTCTAAAGCTACTTGCCACTATCTCCTGAATTGTTTCCGCTGTTATGTTTAGACCTATTGACTGTTCCAGATCGAATCTTCGGCGACCGCTTACTGGGCATTCAGCGAGAGCATGTAGGACAGTTTCTTCCTGATCCGGATCACAGATGCACGATGGGCTCTCCTTACACTTAAATCTGTGTAAGTATCCGGAGAACCCACCGTGCCCCGTCATCGCCTGTGTCAGGGCATTGTCGATTTTTATCTTCTTAACTATTTGGTATGCTGCCCTGGCATCAGGTAGGAAGATTTTTGTTGTTCCTGCCGTGTTCCCATTTTTGTATCTGTTGTTCCATTCGTCAAGCGTAGCCGTACGAATGCTACGCTTGACGAATGAGACAGGACACAGGTCATACTCCGGTCTCACTTTGGAACCTAGAGCGGCCTCCCTGGCTAGCTGATCCGCCCTTTCATTTCCCTCCAGCCCTGAGTGTGCTTTGATCCAGAACAAGTTTACGAGCTTGTTCTGGAGAGACAATTTTTCAAAATTTTCTCTAGCTTCCATCGCTAGGGGGTGGAGGGAGTCTGGGTTGGCGATTGTTTGTATAGCTGCCATGGAGTCGCTGTAGATTCCAAAGGAGGTTGCTCTGCTTTTTAGTATTTCCCTAGAGGCCCTACATAAGGCATAGAGTTCGGCTTGGTACACGCTACAACTGCTAGAAAGAGAGAATTTTTGTGCTTTGATTTCGGCTGCGCTATTCCACCAGGAAAGCGCAGCCCCAATCTTTCCCTCTATGCCGCTTCCGTCGGTAAATACCCGTACTTCATATTCGCTGTTTTCTTGCAGCTGATGGGTGTTTTCCAGCTTGCCAAACTCTAGCCTTTTCCTCTTTGCTGGGTGCGGTGCCAATAGTGCCGACATGGGACGTTCAATTACCCTATCTTTTAACTCCGGTCCTGGTTTTCCCCTCTTAGCTGCGTATAGTGTTGCGGCTTCACGGATTCGCAGATCCAAAGGTAGTATTCCCGCCAAAATTAGTGCCGAGTTTAGTGACACTGTCCGGTAAGCTTTCGTTATGCTCTGGGCTATTCCCCTTTGGACCGTTGCTAGCTTCTTCTGGTTGCCAATTTTGGTTGCTGCCGGGGCCCAGACGCTCGCTGCATACAACACTATGGGTTCTACCGTGGCTCTATATATGGTTTTTATGATTTCGGGGTGGAGGCCCCAACTGGCCTTTGCTGCCCTGGTAAGGTGTTTGTGGACTTCAACGGCTTTCCTGCAGACGTTCGAGACGTGTGTGCCGAATGTCAACTTGTCGTCAATCGTGACGCCCAGCAGTTTCAATTCTCTAGACGCGCCGATGTCGATCCCGCCCATGCTCAGGCGTGGGGTGTCATATTTTAATTTTCTTGTGATGGTAATACTATTAGTTTTCTGTGCAGCAAATTTAAGCTTATTTCTGACACCCCAGGCCTGAACACTCGCGAGAGCGGCAGCGGCGCGTCCTTCAATTTCCAGAGCCGTGGCGCCATCGAATGCCAGCACAACATCGTCTGCGAACGCCTGGCAGTAGTGACCGGTTTCCTCCAATTCCTTGAGCAGGGGATCCAGGAGCAGGTTCCAGAGAATTGGGCCTCCAATAGATCCCTGGACGCAGCCCTTACTGGTTGGTTTTTCAAATTTCTCGCCCAGGTACCTAACCTCGACCCTTCTATCCTGTAGGTAGCTGTTTACCATTTGTCGGAGCTTCACGGGACATCCTTCTTCCGCCAGTCTGGCCTTTATGGCTGGCCACCAAGCGTTGTCGAAGGCCCCCTCTATGTCCAAGGAGACCAAAGTTATAATTCTTTTGAGTTCAAGTTGTTTGTGAACGTGTTGCATTAGGTCATAGAGGGAGTCTTCGGTACAGCGCTGGGGCATGAATCCATACTGTTTACTGCTCATCTTTGGTAGCAGATGGTATTTGAGTCGGGCGACCAACATCTTCTCTAGGATTTTCCCTAGAATCGGCAGCAATCCAATTGGCCGATGCGATTTCGGTAGTGAGTAGTCTTCTTTGCCGGGTTTTCTCAGGATAACTACGACAGCTTTCTTCCAGTCCCGTGGGAAGTGGTTCAGTTCTCTGCATTTGTTGAGCATCTCCAGAAAGATATCTGGGCTTTCTGCTATTGCCTTTTGGCAGATGTCCGCCGTGAGACCGTCCCCTCCAGGGGCCTTCTTTGGGTTAAAAGAGTTTGTGGCGGTTTCCAGCTCCGTGAGGGTGAACGGGGGCTCACAAGAGTTATCTTGCGCATCCCCGTTCATTTTCCTGACCTTTTCCCTAACTTGGGCGTGCAGGTCACTGTCGCTGGAGTCGAGGTCCTCTGGATAAAATGTTTCTGCCAGAAACATTACGGAGCCTTTCGCGTCAAGTGTCCTGCCGCCTTTCGTTAGGGGGAGATCCTCCTCACGTCGAGCTGTCCTTCCTATAACTCTGTAGATGCTGTCCCATAGGCTCTCTTTATCTTGCCTTGCGCAAAAGTTCTTCCAACTTTCCACGGCCGCACGGGACGCTTCAGCTTCGTAGTTTCTCTTTTCATCGAGATATTCCTTGACTACTTTTTCCCGACGTATTGGCGCAGCATTCCGGATCCTGCGTTTCCTGGTGGCCACGAGCTTCTTCAGCCGTTCAAGCCTTTCGGACCACCACGGCATTGATATTTTCTCCTTCGTTTGAATTTTAGGGATAGTTCCCTCACATGCGTCCTTTATCGATTTTATAAAGGTATTAATTTTATGCTCTAGTTCTGGGATATTGCTGATGTCTCGAATGCTTTTGGTTGTAATTTTGTTGGCCGAGATATGTTCTTTAAATTTGGTCCGAAAGTTTTCCCAGTTTGCTTTTCTGGTGTTATAAACGCGAGTTGTTCTCAAAATTTTGACGCCTTTCGATTTTTGGAGGTTAAGGTTAAATATAATGCCACTGTGGTCCGCGCTCGTCAAGCCGGGTTCCACTCTCCATCCTTCCACCAGGTCCAGCAGGTCCGTAGTGCAGGCAGTGATGTCCACGTGACTGGTTAGTCTTTTCCCGCCTCTTACTGTGTCGAAGGTCGGGAGTTTCCCTCTGTTCAACACATTCAATGTAAGGCCGTGTAGTGTTCCGACGAGTTCTTCTCCCCTTGTATCAGATTCCATACTCCCCCACCAGATGCTCTTTGCGTTGGCGTCCCCTCCAATAAGAAGTCTGGTGTTTACTTGCTTCGCTATCCTGCCGAGTTGTTCCAGGTAGGGTTCTATTTGCGTGTCTGGCTCAAAGTAAAAGGAGACGAGCGCAATCTCCCAGGCTTCGGTTTGGATCCCCACCACCACGATGTTATTGGTGGTGAGTTCTGGGTACTGCCTTACGTTTAAGTCGCTGTTGAAGACTGCTATTGCGGCTTTGGCAGTCCCACTTCCGTTTACGTTGCTCTGGAAGATGCGCACGCCCCTCCTACCTGCCATTTTCTTTTGACCTCCTACGTAAGGTTCTTGCAGTAGTGCGGCGGTCAGGTGTAATTTTTGCGCTTCTATCAGCAGTTCATCTGTGGCCAGTTTCTTACGTTGGAGGTTCGCCTGTGCAAATCGGTAGGGGAGTGTTGCTCCTGTGGTGCCTTCAGCAATAAGCCACTGTGGAGCGAGCTAGCTGGTCCCATCTTCGTCTTACCGGACAGTCCGAGCTAAAAGCGTTGTGGTCGGTCTTACTGTATTTTGCCTCGGCGCAGTTCCTGCAAGCAGGCACTTCTCCAGCTAATCGGTCGGCGCAGTCGGAGCTGAGATGGGGGCCCCCGCAATGACTACACAGATCCGCTGGTTCCTTGCAAAAGCGTCTGCCATGGCCGTAGCCTAGGCACCTCGTGCATTGAACCAGCGGGGTCTGGTCTTCAACGCGAACCCGTTGCAGGTCTATGTGGAGGCGCCCCTTCTCCGTGGCCCGGCTCCATATTTTCGGGGACACGCTGAGGATGACATGGCATGCGTGTGGGTTTCTAGTATTCCTTTTATACTTTATTATCATCCTGTCGTCCTCTGCGTCGAGGCCATGAAAAATGCCCTGGTTCTGATTTCTCAGGGCCCTCATGATGTCCTCGTCGGAATTTATCTTGAGGACGTCCCTGAGTATCAGAAGCGGGTCTCTATTCTTCATGTCCTCGACGTTGAGGACTGTACTTTCTAGTTCAATCTTCCTCTTCACCTTGTCCCTTTCCTCAGCTGAGCTAAATCCCATGATTACCTTCCTGTCCTTTGCTTTTCTTATCCTCTCCACCTTGATCCAGCCCTCTTTGGCGTCCAGTGTCTTTCTAACTTTCTCTAGCACCTCTTCGCCAGTCTCCTTTTCGTCCTTTGAAGTGACTACTACGGAGTGGAGGGCTCCAGTTTTCGGCAGCGGTTTTGACGTTTCGGCTACTGCGCCCGAGTAAGTGGCTACCCTCTCCCTAGTTTCCTTATCTTGCTCCAGGCTAATTTTGAGTTGGTCGATCTTCACCATGCTCTCTCTCAGAAGCCTGGAGTTCTCTTCCAGCTGCCGTGTGAGATCTGTTTCCTGTACGCTGGAGTCTTGTTTGCTGGGTTTTTGGGGGGGTGGTGCCTCCCTAGCCCCGGAAACCCTGACCCTTGCCAATTCTGCTTCCGCTTCTTTGACTAACTGGAACAGTCGCTCTACAGCTGTGGTAATGTCCAGTTTAAGGTCAGACTTAAGGTTCCGGGAGCTCGATAGGCACATTTTGGCCTTGTTATGGTTGAGCCGGGCCTCCTCAACTCTGGTCTTTCCAGATGCCTTTTTGGGCGGAGTTCCTGCCAGCTGTATAGGGGCTTCGGCAGTCGGTGTTGGCTTAGGTCCAGTTTTTTGGGAGTCCGCTCCTTGTCCTGACTCCCATTCTCCCACGCTGCGCCGGACGCTTAACGTCCTAGTGACGTTTAGTGGGGATGATTTTTGTTTCCCTTGTTGCCCCCGGGGGCTCGGAGGGGAGCGCTCCACCTTATCTCCCATATTCTTGGCGGGCGTGTGAAACATGGCCACGAAATTCGGAACAGACTAGTGTAAAAGTCAAAGTCAGTTGGGTTAAGACTAGTTCGTAGAGATCTACTCTACCGTCGGTGTCAAATAAACAAAATAAAAATGTATAACAAAGGTATAATGAATGTAAAATGATATGTAGAGACTCGCTCCACAGTCCTAACCTACAGTGCTGGCTCAATAAAACCTAGCACGTCAAGAAACGGAAGTCAAATTCAGGAGACAATAACAATTGACAATAAAAAATGTTGGGTTTTTTGCCGGACTCTATGTAGAGTCGGTCTGTTGTTGACCAGTGGGTAGCTCTCCCCGAGCCCCTTCCAATGAGTCCAAAGTCGGGCTGCCTAGCCCTTGTGGTTCCCGAGATATTCGTGTCTAAAGTTTTCGGATATTTTCCGTTCCGACCTTCGTGTTAGGTATCTTTTTAATTTTCTCGGGAACCACTGGGCCAAAAATACCCGTGTTTGGGCTCCCCAGGCTGAGCTCGTCGAGAGCCACACAATGGTCTTACTTTCAGGCCTGAAAAACTTTTGTTTCAGAAAATGCCTGAAAACTGTCTTAAAAGCTACTACAATGCACGCTTAACTATTAGAAAGAAACCCCGGCGCTCTGCGACTCCCGGTTCGCGAGATATGACGGTTTGAATTTTTTCAAAATGGCCGCGCGCGTGTTTTCCTCAGCCGATATCTCGCCTCCCAGTCACCGCAGACCACCCGAGTTTGGGCTCGTTTTATAGAGCTCGACTTATTCTTTCCGCTGAAACCACTTTCAGGAGTTCGTTTTTTCAGGTCCTGAAAACGCCTGAAAAGTAGGCTATTGGCGAGAAAATTACCTACTGACCCTGACGCTGAAAACCGCGCACTCGTAGGACACCCCGTTCCGGAGATAATGCGGCTTAAAGAAGAGCAAGATGGCCGCCCAGCTGTCAAATTGCAACTTTGGAGGTGAATATCTCCGGAACTATGCGTCGTAGGAGCTCGGGGTTTTCAATGTGCTTCGTGGCTTGACCCCCTCTTCCTCCTGAAAGTAGTTTCAGCAGGAAAAAATTTTCTTCGCTGAATCGGCCTGAAAACCCTTCAGGACTGAAGAAAAGTCTCAGCCCTGGTCACCGAAACAAATCCGACAGTTGTAGGCCCAGTATTTTTGGAGATATTTAAGTTTTAATTATATACGAATTAATTTTGAATTATCCGAAAGTAGGTATCTTTTCTGTTTTTAAAGCTATATACCCGGTCTTTGGTGTCAAACAAACTGAAAAGGTGTATCTAAGACCGTTTATGTATTAAAAAAGTGATATTTAATAATATTTTTGAATTTAGGGCCGAAAATTAGAAAAAATTCAATATCTCCAAAAATAATGATCCGAAAATTCCGCAAGAAATATCAAAATTATCGGTAAAAGGCCTACTTTCAGACAATTTAAGAAGTAGAAAAAATTTAGTGTAAAATATTTAAGAAATTCTTAATAATATAAAATTTTAGTTATTTAATTTTATTGTCAAAATTTAAGGTTTTAAAATTTTACAAAAAAGCTACTTGTATTCTTCCTGTGAGCGCGCAGCAGCTTAAGTTGTCAAATCTTCAAAATCTTCACTAGAACGGCTTCCAGAGTCTCCCAAAGTTTTCAACTTCAGATGGTCGTAGAAATTTGATTTACCAACCAATTTTCATGAAAAATTTTTTACGGCCTTTTCTAAGCTTCTCCAATGATGTTCAGTTAAAATTTTTGTTCTCGTTGCTCCCGTTCTCGAAACACGTGCCACGTGGTTTTGTTTTTTCTTAAGTTTTCCGCCGGAAGGCGCGGTCGTGCAGCCGCGTTCTTGGTCAAAAATGGTGGGGCCCAGTGAGCCCTGTCACTGGACACAAAATTTTTTCCGGGATGTGCGTTTTTTCCGAAGTTATCACAGTTTTTCTATATGTATCACTTTGTCAAATAACCTTAATTATGGTTTTTTGAATATAACTTTTGAACCACTTGTCGGATTTTGATAAAACTAGCACCAAAAGATGGGCCTTGTGATTCCGCACTGAACACTTTTTGTTTCACTGCAATCCGTTCACAATAACCCGCGAAACTTGATTTTTGATTGCGGAGCGCACGTGGTTTAGCTGTTAATCGCACGAGGGACGAGGAGCAACTGGTTAGGTTAGGTTAGGTTAGGTTAGGTTAGGTTAGGTTAGGTTAGGTTAGGTTAGGTTAGGTTAG
>DWQB01000006.1:0-14777 GCA_018252435.1 Gindanes brontinus
AGACATGAATAGTGTGAGAATATTATAAATTTATATTTTGCATGTTATCGACAGGAAGTGGGTTGATAAAAATAATAGAACTAGGCAACGCATCAATTGATACAGGGGGCTGACTAACTTTTAATAAATAATATGTTTGTGTGGGAGTATAAAATATTTCAATTTTTTTTGCAGATAATAGGTTATCGGTGGGAAGTGTGTTTGATAAAAATAATAGAACAATGCAATTCGTAGGAATTGCATCAATTGTTGGAGGGGGGCTAGCTTTGATACTGGGGATATATAAGAAGTATTAGTCGGTTTTATTAGTGCATTACATTAGTTGCATACAATAGTGACGATTAGGTACTATTTAAATTTTATTTTAACGTTGTTAGTCTGTTGTATCATAATCATTATGATGTTGATAACAAGTTTGTTACCGTGGTGGGTAATATTCCATTTTCAGCGTGAATGTGACAACGATTCTGACATAGTGATAAGAAATGTCACAAAATCCTTAAATGGCAATTTAACGGATCTATGCCTGGAACAATGGTGTAAGCTTGCAAAAATGGAGATGTTTGATGATCAAAATAATTTAATTCGTAATTGGTCTATGAAACTGGATTTCATCGATGCTTCATATGTGAACGGAAATTGTTCATACTTGAACGTAACTAGTGATATGGATCTTAGCGAATTAAATATACGTCTTTGTGATAGTGGTAGATCATTGTTGAAACAAGTGGAAATAACGGTATGTTCTAATCTACATTCGAGCGATACAAAAGTTTTTTTAAACAAACGTAGGAAGCGGAGCAGTGATAAAAGTAAGAATACTTTACATCAAACTTGGACATCTGATTTATTTCATCAGACATATAAAGATGACTCGGGTATGGAAATTATTTTGTCGCTACCCAGAGGTGGTGTTAATTACAATAAATCGAAAACTAATGATGACCTGTCTGTCGCACAGAGCACATTGGTGACACGAAAGGCGTTTTATCCGTCGACGACGGAACCCTCGTTGTTTTTTAGTACAAAGATGATGAAGCCAATAACCAATAAGCCTATTGTGGAAACAGAAATGGATGAAACACCACTAAGTGAGATTTGCCAGAATTTTAAAATTATTCTTCAAAATGTGGAATACTGGGCACAAGAACAGATACATAAATTAAATAATGGAAAAGTGAGCGATGCCGAATGCTTAGCTACTATACCTATTAAATAGGTAACTCATTATATGCGTCATTCATTATGCCTAATACTACTTTTCTACCATATATCTTTTTAATTAGTTAGTAATTAGGTTTATTATTTAAATGGTGTTTAATGGGTCTGAATTATCTAAATAAGATATTTTTTATTTGTTAGATAATTAATAAAAAATGAATTAATTAGATATAATTGCTGTTTAATGGGTCTTGATAAATTTCATTGGGAAACATCCTTTGTTTGTTACTATGTGGTTTTATATGACTGAAAAGCGTATATAAGACAATTGGTTTTCCACGGAGTTACCATTGCAGCGAGTACACTCCCTACTTGTGAACACTTCTATTATTCACAAATTGTAAGTGCTATTAATTTATTTAAAAGTTTATTTTATTATTAAATTTTTGAAAAAAAAATGTCATCCACTGCTCTCGCTCAACTTAATAACCGAGGAAATAAAATCTGGAGGAAGATGAGCGACCTGGAAGTTAACAAACCCTATAAGATTGTGGAAGTTAATAGGATTGCATCAAAGTATTCACCGAACAATATGCAAACAGTTGTTTCGTTAGAAAATGGTTTTATAATAACGCTACCATCGAGATTCAACGATATTGATGACGAGTTGCTCGAGGAACTTAATAGTGGAGTTTACATGGTGAATAAAGGACAAAGCGGGATGACATGGATTATTAACTTCCTACCGGATAAATAAGACATTGTGTATGCATATTTGTTTTTGTGTTGCAGAAACGACTGTTTATTAAATCGGATTATTTAAAAAACAATATGATATCATATTTAATTGAAGAAATGTACAATGAATGTAAGAAGAATTGGATAACGTTTTTGTCTTCAAACAGATTATTAGGACTGTGGCGCAGAGCGATACCGTTAGCGGTGATAAACGGTAGAGTGGATAGTTTGATGAAAACTGTTTATCAACAACAAAGCGATTGCGACGACAACACCACCTACAGTCTATTACGGATTTGGAGTGACATCACCACACATTTGGAAGAGACTGTAGGTGATAGAAACGTGGAAGTGAGCGAGTGGCTACAATTACTAGCTGAAACACCTTCTCATTGTTTCGCTTATGAACTATTTAACGATTGTATGGGCAACTGCTTACTTAATTTTATTTTGTGTGCCATAGGTGAGTCTGGAATACTTTAGGTTTTTTCTGTGTTGTTACCCTTATATAATGGACGCAGCAAAAATTAAGTATATCATTGATATAGAAGGCTTTCAACAATCAAAATCATTTTTTTGTAAGGAAGTTGCCATATATGATGTTGAGGGCGAAAAATTTTATTTAATGCACATTAAGCTCCCTGAACATTTAATACATAGTAAAATATCAAAAACAATTGCATACGTGATTAAGAATGTGCATGGTATGCAATTGAAAAACCATAAAAATGATATTAGTTATGTTGAATTAGTAAATAGAATGCGGCAACTGGATCCACATAAAGATTATTTGTGGTCATATAAGGGTGGGAATGTAGAAAAAACGCTTTTAGACAAATTAGGGTTTTCTAGTATAAATTTGGAAACCTTAGGTTGTCCAAAAGTTGAGAGTATAATAGACTCTCTACAATTAAATTCAATAAATTCAGATTTTTGTACAAGACATGTTGCCTTTAAAGGAAAACCACCTCGCACAACATGTCACTGTAGTGGTATGGAGGTGTGTGTTTTTCATATATGGTTGAAACAGTACTTGGAAAAACTGCAAACTTGATTAGTGTAGGTACCTTATGAATGTATGTGCCTATCTAACCCCCGTGAAAACATGCCACTGTAGTGGTATGGAGGTGTTCTGTTTATGGCATAAATTAGTTTTATATAGATTTTAAGTATTTTATTAATAAACAAAAGGTATTTCAGTATTAAAAAATGTTATAATCGATGGTACATATCGGTAACGGTATGTGTATTAAGTGAAGTAGGTAAATAATAAAAACATGTATTCTTTTTACGTTTATAATATATAGATTTTAAGTTTTTTTTTGCATAAAATATCAACGGTATTTAGTAGTAAAAGAGTGTATTTTTTTTTTTTGGGTAGGTAAATAAAAAAAAATATGTTAATTTATTTTGTTTTCTTTATTAATCCAAGATGTCTCATTTATACCTAACCACTTAACTAAAACTTTATCTCCCTTCCTCTTCAACACCTTTTCCACAAGATAAATATCAGGATATTTAACTTTTTGTAGTTCTTCCTTATAGAATCCCCCCAGTATAGGTTGACCTTTTTCATCTTGCAAATGATATGTGATAGGATTAGTTGTATTCACTTTTATAATTTTAAATATTTCCGGACTCCAATTTCCCGTATATCCTTTAGAAAAGACACTTTTATGCTTACTGATTCGCACATAATCACCACACACATATTTCGATTTTGGTCTTGTTTTAATATTATTGTACACAGTAGATAACAAAACATTAGCGTTGGAATTATTCACACTAGCGGGGGAGGTGTTGATAGTACTATGTACTTTGTTATTATATTTATGTATAACATTTGAGAGTTCCTCATCGATCCACTTGTATGAACCATTGTAGGAAAACTGTTTCCAAAGCCAGTTTTTGATAGTCCTTATGACCCTCTCTACGATGGACGCTTTCATCACACTATACGTAGAATAATGATTAATTTTGTATCGTTTCATTAAATTCTGGAATTTAGTATTGTAAAACTCCTTTCCATCATCCGATTGAAGATTTTTAGGAATTCTGTTTAGATTATTATTCAATATAGTGGACATAGCGTGTGTTACACTATCCGCTGTCTTATTCTTCAACGGCTGAGTCCAAACATATTTTGAGAAAGTATCTATAGACACTAATATGTACTTAAATCCCTTATTATACTTCGAGTACTTTTGCATATCAATCAAATCTATCTGCCATGTGTCATCAAGTCCTCTCTGAATGAAACGTCTCCGTGGAAATTTTTTACGTGCAGTCTTGTGAAGTTCCTGAACAACTTGCCATTTACTCATGGTTTGCTTCTATTCTAGTTTTTACTCACTTTGATAGTTTTCGGACTGTGTATGCTAGCCGAGATAGTTTTAAACTGACTCTGCAATTCATTCAAAGCGTTGATATTATTTTTAATTTTTGATAAACAAAAGTTTATAGAGTCCTCTAGTTGTTTTTTGTTAATTGCATCACTTTTTGTCACACCATCACGCACATTCCTTAGAATCCTGTTTTCGCAATCTGCCACATTTTTGTAGACTCTAATAGACTTGGGAGATGATCTAGCACGTTTACTCTCAGATAGATAACGTCCGAACTTATCAATTGTCATTTTTATAATAATGGAATATTTAACGTAATATCCGTTTTAATACGCTCAACGATGGAGACGTAATAATGTTAGCTTCTTTCAACTCTTCTATTATAGATATTATTTCATTCTCATGCCCATCGTTACCGGCGTCTCGTGAAGCGATGAGTAATCGCAGTCGATCTATTAATTCATTGGGATCATCCCAATATATCAAATCTGTGTTAGGATAATATTTTTTTTTCAAACAAAAACCTACCCTATTCGTATTGGCTACAGAAGAGAGACCTGTTCCCCCGATTTTTTTAGTGTTTTGCCAATGTTTTATGTACGTCGTATACTTGTTGCTACGATCACCCTGAATCTGTTCATTTGAAGAAAAGTTTCGTTTATGTGCATTTGTTATTAGAATAATTTTATTATAATTATCAACATCTTTCTGTTGTATAACGGAAGCTTCAGGGTCTTTTTTAAATAGCAATTCCATCAGACCTGGGGTGTATGTATAGTGGTGGTTTTTAATTTTCAAATTGTTCTTATCAAATGTTATCTCACTGTCGCCCACTTTATATACACCGGATTTAATATAAACACCAAAGGGAACTTTACTAATTTTGTTGATAATCATTGAATCTAAATATTTTTGTACAAATGTTGGAATCTCTATATCTTCCACATTGTCCGCATCTTGAAAATTGTCGTCTGATAATGAACTGTTGAGGGGTGATGATGATGATACTAGTTTACTGATTTCAAAGTCATCCTCATCATTGTCGTTGTCTTGCTTCAATGTTCTGTTTGCATCATGTTTCTCGCTCTTCATGATCGCATCGGATTTTTTCTTTTTCCATTCTACATGTTCCTGTTGCTGTTTTCCGGCATACTCATCACCATCATAAGGTTTGAATTTTAACGTTTGTTTTAGTATACTGTTTAAGGGTTGTGTAATTGGTTCAAATGTTTCTTGTAAAGCGGATGAATATTCAGCTTTATCAGCGTTCAAAGACTTGACTTTACTTTTAACGGAATTCACGGACTGAATAAGTTTACGTTTAAGCTTTTTATCGCCAAAGATCTGTGTTGTTGGAGGATCCATGGTAAAGTGTTATTACAAGAACAGATACATCTGTATTTAAGATATACATATGAAATCATCGAATCCTCTACGATAACGACCCTTATTAATCATATTATCCTTATCAATTACTATAAAACTATATTGATTTTCCCAACATGCCCTGCACATCTCAAGAAACTTCTCCCAGACCATGTCAGTATTCACATGATCATCATACACATGTTTTAAATTTAGATCATCCTGTTTGAATAGTATTATAAAGTTGGCATTGTCACGCACCAACTGCTTGGGTATTTTGCTATACGTTTGACACAAATAGAAACAATCCAGATCCTTATGTCTACCCATAGAGAAGTATATGCGAATAGATTCTTGATCCTCCATTGCTACATCATCAAAAATTATAACACTATTATTTTCGGTTTCTTCTAATGACGTCACCTCACTTTTATCTGAAAATGTGTAGAAATTTACGCTGGGCACTCGATTAAACACTTCACTCAAAAACATATATTTTGGTTGCTTCAAAGATTTCGAATACAAGTATACATTGTGAAATTTTAAACCGTTTTCATCTAGCAGTAGAGTGAGCAAGAGATTCGTTTTACCACACCCCGATGGTCCACATATCAAACACCTTATACTCTCAGGTAATAGGGTTCCATGTTTCTTTTTTCCAGTGGCGCTCATGGAACTCTTTGTAAAGTTCCAATCTTTTACTGATAAGTACGTGTTTTGCTTGTTAAACTTCATTTCGATTAAGGAACAATGAGTGGATGTATGTGTCTTTTAAACAACCTTTAAAATGATTATACAAGATAAAAATCTAAACACTCGTGAAATACAGCCCAAACGTGGAGGAGGTTTTGTAAACAGCTTTATCAATAATTTACCGTTCGAGTTACACCTACCGGGTTATAATTATTGCGGTCCTGGAACTAAACTAAAAAAACGTCTAAGTCGAGGTGATTTAGGTATAAACCCATTGGATGAGGCTTGTAAGTCACACGACATTGCATACGCAGAAAATTCATCCTTAGAGCAAAGACATAAGGCGGATTTGCAATTGGCATCAGTTACAGAGCAGCGTATTAGAGAGGCACCCAATTTATCGGAAAAGATAGCTGCCCTCGCTGTCAATAAAATCATGAAGTTTAAAGTGAAACGTGGTATGGGCATGCCCATGTCAAAAGTGATAAGGGCGACTCGTCAAGCGTTGAAAGCGTATTCAAAGGGGGGAAAAAATAAAAAAAATACTGCAACACACGAGAAGTTACTCAGTGCTGCTGTGAAAGCTGCGAAAAGATGTGCTAAAAATAAACTGATTAAAAAACCGCGAGTGATACGATTACCGAAGAGAGGAGGTTTTCTCCCCCTAATACCAATACTGGGCGCACTAGCAGCTGCCGGTACATTAGCCGGAGGTGTATCAACTGCCGCAAAAAATATTTATGATATGGTGAAAAAGAAGGATCCAGCTCGTTCACACGTACCTGTTGCTGTGGGGAAAGGCATGTACATGGCACCGTACAAAAACGGTATGGGTCTATATCTGACGCCACATCAAAAAAACTAAATATCACCCTACCGAAACACGGTCTGTACGACTATGAAATCGTTGAATATGCGAAACAATTGAATATCCCACATTTCCGAGGTGTGATCATGAGAGATGGTCTTCGAAAGAGAAAATCATCACCATGGACATGTGAAAGTGGTATAATAAATTTGGATAATTCGAGTGGGGTGGGTACACATTGGGTAGCGTATGTGAAGAAAAACCTTCAGTGTGAATATTATGATAGTTATGGTAACTTGAGACCGCCTCGTGAGTTTCTCAACTATATGCTTAAGAAGAATCGTAGAATATCAATTACTTACAACTATATGAATGAACAAAATGACAATCCTTATAATTGTGGACACCTCTGTTTACGTTTTCTAGTAAATGCTTGTGATCACTTATTTCCTAATAAATAATATATAACCAGTGTATGTGTTTCATTTCTCACTCAAAAGTTGAATAGGTACAATGTCGTTTACGATAAGCTTAAATGGGAATGAATCTTCACTAAACGCGAATTTTTTACCTCCCATAGAACTGCCTGCCCATAACAAATATGAATGTGCTCTCATTTATTTCAAAACGTTCAATTCAATTCCGAATATTGACAGCAGTAATAATTTGTTTCACTATGGTGATAATAATGTCATCACTGTTCCGGAGGGTTCTTATGAGTTGGAGAATATTTTTCACTATTTGGAGAGAGAACTCTTGAACAGAGCCAACGACGACGGTAACAAACTAATTGATATGGAGGCCAACACAAATACATTTAAGTGTGTTATTTCTTCACCGCTCTACGACATACACTTTGAGAAAGAGAACAGTATCGGGAGTGTTTTCGGTTTTTCACGCAGAGTGCTTCCAAAACAGCAGATCCATTTATCCGATCAACCGATTAACATTCTGACTGTTAACACTATAAGAATAGAGTGCAATATTATTCAGGGATCATTTATCAATAACAGAGCGTCACATGTGCTACATGAATTTTCACCATCAGTACCGCCAGGCTATCAGATTATAGAGAGTCCTTCGCACATAGTATACTTACCCTCGAAGGTAGACTCCATTCAAAATCTCCAGGTACGTATTGTGAACGAGGAGGGTAATTTAATAAATTTTAGAGGTGAAAACATATCCCTACGTTTACACATTAGAAAAGCATTATGATTGTGTATAAGAGTGACGGAGGTGCAGCATCAAGTCATAGTAGTCGGAGTACCACGTCGGAGAGTACACCACCACCCGTGAACCGTAAGATATTCAAAGTAACAAAGAATAACCTGTTGTTTCTTCAATCGTTGGGTCTACAAGTTCAAAGGGCGGCGGCAACATGTCATCAATCTTAGACATTGGTGATAAGGTTGTCTTTGATGATACCATAGAGAGCATTGAGTATCATACATACTTACCTTATAATGAAACATACAAGAACAATGATGAGATTCGAATATGTATCAACAGTCAAGATTTAATAGTACTACCTAGTGAGAGTTATATTATGATTGAGGGTAATATTACGAAGGATTGCACCTTAGTAAACAACGCATTCGCATTCCTTTTTCAAGACATTCGCTACGAATTGAATGGGGTGGAAATTGATAAAACCAAAAATTGTGGTATCACCACAACAATGAAGGGTATCTTATCATATGGCAAGGAAGAGAGCAATGCTCTGGAGAACAGTGGATGGAACTTGTCCACAATCAAGGAAATGGAAGGTGATTTCTGTTTTAACATACCTCTACGACATTGGTTGGGTTTGGCTGAGGACTACAAAAAGGTCATTGTGAATGCAAAACATGAATTGATTCTAAATAGAAGTTCCACCAATACGAACAGCTTCATTATGAAGGATGTTACAAAAAAGGCTCAAGTAAACCTAACACGAGTCGCTTGGCGAATGCCAGTGATCAAAGTGTCCGATAAAGAAAAGCTTCGTCTATTAAAGTATATCGAAAATAACGTTCCCATTCCTATCGCTTTTCGTTCGTGGGATTTGTACGAGTATCCAGTATTGCCCACTTCTCAAAGACATGTATGGACAGTGAAGACCACTACACAGTTAGAGAAACCCCGTTACGTCATAATAGGATTTCAACATGCACGCAACAATGAAGTTGATAAGGACATGAGCGTGTTTGATCACAGCAATTTTCAAAACGCGCGCTTATATTTGAATTCTCAATATTATCCCTATGACTCGTTCGCTTGTGATTTCGAAAAAGGAGTATACTCACTATTGTACGAATCTTTTGTTGACTTTAAACGATCTTACTACAATTTAAATAACCCGAATATTCAAGTTAATCCCTCTCACTTTAAAACGAAATCCCCATTGATCGTTATCAACTGTTCTAGACAAAATGATTCGTTTCGGTCTAGTGGTGGTACTATAGATATTAAACTAGAGTTGGAATTTAAAAAGAATGTACCAACAAACACAACAGCCTACTGTTTACTCATCCATGACTCTGTATTTGAGTATAACATCTTATCCAGTACAGTGCGAAAAGTAAACCAGTAAACGGGCTGCACAGTCAATAAAACAGTTCAGTTATCAAGTGAACAGCGACCGGTTGGTATCAAGTGAACGGCAACCTGTTTTCCCATTCAGTTAGTAGCGAGATTTCATGATAATAAGATGTATCCCTTACTGCCCACATACGCTCCGTCTATACCGCCTGTTTACTGTGAATTGTTCAAAAATGTTTGTCATGTCGCATCCCCTACAATTCCGTACATATCCACATATTTGAAGCTCTCCTCAAGAACGGAAGGTGACAATGGAAGTCCACAAGTTTGTGTTACTATAGCAGGACGATTTACTGTGACTATACACGAGTGGAAAAGAATAGTTGTGGATAATGAGGAGATAATATCAGATTTCTTTGGAACTGGTTCGTTCCCACCGATAGCCAACAACTTCATCGGTTTTCTAACTACATCTGAAAATGGAACAGTACACTATTTTGTTGTACTGCATCATGAAGATCAGTCATTGTGTATTTCCAGTGAAGAGTGGCGGCATCTTAAAAATGTGTTGGATTGTGTTGACATACGGCTCCATCATTTAGATAAGATGAAGTGCTATTATGAAAATAGAATAAACTACTTTAGAAAGAGATTCAAACTGAGTCGTGTAAAAACGATGGGGGAAGCGTGTACAGTTATTAATAATATATATGATAAAACTTCTATCGTAGACCAAGAAATCAAGAGTTATTTGACTGAATATTTATTTTACTCAAGCTTAATCATGTAAATTGCGCAATAAAAATATGTTGAAAGAAATAAGTGATATTTATTTTACCCCCATTTACCACCTACCTATTAAAATAAAAGTTTTTTAAATTCTTCTAAACTCAGAACGGTAATTACCTCAACATAATAAATTACCATTATTATCTGACTTCATAAGTATAAGTAGACAGCCTGTTGGTGGTATATAAAATATTTTGTTTCATTTATTCTACTTTAGTGTACGCGGAAAACACTTGGAATAGACATGTACGAGTGCTCGTTCTGCAATGAATCAGTACCCAGTACTGGATTGATTGCTCATTCAAGAAGTAAACGACACAAGTTATTATGTAAGCAAGACGAAGGTGATTTTTTCACATATATAGTTCAAAGTGCGTTCAAGTGTAGAATCATAACGTATCGCGTTAACGGCTCATCGACAATATTAAACCCAGTAGTTTATCTTAACGATGCAGCTTCCAAAGTAATCGAAATAATTGGACTGGAAGTGAAAACACATGAACATATAAAGGTCAATCTAGAACTTTTTTGTACTTATGTGGCAACCAAGGATAATGAAGTGATAAGAGACTTAAAATCGTTTAATACAAAAAATGTTCACTTACAAATTTCGTCCGATTTAACGTTATACTACAAAAACACTTGTGTTGCAATTATAAAAAAGTGTGAAGAATTTCAAGAAAGGGACAGTGGATGGGCACTGGAAAAAATTGAATTTCTAGAAATTAACATCAATAAATATGCACCATTAAGAGGAAGCGCGTATATACCTCTGCCGGATTGGATAAAGCGTAAACATGCGTGTGTGAATGTGAAGAACGATGATAACGCATGCTTTTTCTGGGCCGTGGTCAGTGCTCTATATCCGACCAATAAACATTCAGACCGATTATCATCGTATCCGCCCTACGAAAGTGTGTTTAAAATAGACGGGATTGAGTTACCCATAACAATAAAAGGAATCAAACGATTTGAAATATTAAATAAAATTAATATTAATGTGTATGGTGTAGAAAAACGGAATATTGTACCCATGTACATATCAAAGATTAACACATACGATCGTTGTGTTAACCTATTATTTTATGAAGACGATAAAAAAACCGGTAAATTTCATTATTGCTGGATTAAAAACATTTCTGCTTTGGTGCGATCGCAACTTACGTGTAATCACAACAAAATTTTTTTATGTTTTAGTTGTTTACAGTATTTTATAAGTGAGTGTAATCTTGAACAGCATAAAATCATGGGTTGTCAAAATGCTTTAATACAAGTACCTTTTGCCGATGACAAGTTTTTAAGTTTCAATAATTTTAGCCATCAACTTGCCGTACCATTTGTTATATACGCGGATTTTGAATCTATTTTGAAACCCCTTAAGATGGAAACAATGAAAAATACATACAACACTCACGAGCACATTCCTTGTAGTTTTGCATATTACATGCATTGTAACTATGATGATTCATTATGTAAATTCGTCACATATCATGGAGAGGACTGTGTTGTAAAATTTGTTGACAATATTTATAATGATGCCAAAATTATTGCTAATATTTATTCTAAAATTGTAGCCTACAAAGAAAATGAAAACTTATTGTCGGTAAATATGCCGACTCATTGTCATATTTGTGAACAACCATTGTTATCATCTGATCAGAAAATAATCGATCACTGTCATCTTACAGGAAAGATGAGGGGTGTTGTACATAAGCAATGCAATTTAAATTACTCCTTACCGAACTACATTCCTATATTTTTTCATAATTTAAGTGGATATGATAGTCATTTATTTATCAAGGAGTTAGCTGCTAGGGATGCGGCCAATATCAATTGTATCCCAATTCATAAGGAAAAGTATATTTCATTTAATCAAAGATTACGTTTTTCTACCAACAACTCATCAACAAAAGACATCACCATACGTTTTGTCGATTCATTTAAATTCATGTCATCCAGTTTAGACAACTTAGCAAAAAATCTCACACCAGATCAATTTCACATCTTATCTCGCCACTTTCCAGACTCCCAGCAGATTAAGCTCTTAACGCGTAAAGGTGTTTTTCCATACGAATATATAGATAGTTGGCATAAATTTCTAGAGACATCACTACCCGATAAACAGGCTTTTTATAGTGAACTGACACAGACACACGTTTCCGACGAAGATTATATTCATGCGCATACTGTATGGAAAAGATTTAATTTAAAAACATTGGGCGAATATTGTGCATTGTATCTGAAAACCGATGTCTTATTGCTAGCTGAAGTATTCGAAAATTTTCGAAATATTTGCTTAAACGTGTATAAACTAGATCCTTGTAGATATCTTACAGCACCTGGTCTGTCATGGGATGCCATGTTGAAACATACAGGTGTAAATCTCGAACTTCTTACCGATTATGAGATGATTCAATTTATACAAACGGGTGTTCGAGGTGGCATTTGTCAAGTCACCAAAAGACATGCTGTAGCTAATAACACCTTCATGACTCCATCGGCATACAATCCCATGCATGATGACAGTTTCATTGTTTACTTGGATGTTAACAATTTATACGGCTACGCTATGAGCCAATATCTACCATATTCTAACTTTATGTGGTTGACGAGTGAGGAAATCAATTCATTCGATATAATGTCGCAGCGACCAGATTCCGATTTTGGATACATATTAGAAGTGGATTTGGACTATCCACAGTCGCTACACGATTTACACAATGACTATCCATTTTGTGCTGAAACAAAAGCACCGCCCAACAGTAAAATTAAAAAGCTGCTGCTCACTCTCGATAATAAACAAAATTACATAATTCACTATTTAAATCTGAAGCAATCTGTGGATAACGGATTAGTGTGTAAAAAAATCCATAGAATCCTTTCGTTCAAACAATGTCCATGGCTCAAGCCCTACATAGATTTAAACACTAACAAAAGAACCTTGGCCACAAACTCATTTGAAAAAGACTTTTACAAGCTCATGAATAACTCAATTTTCGGTAAAACCATTGAAAACGTCGCGAAACGGCTTGATGTGAAACTGTGCAATTTTTGGGGTGATAAAAAAACAAAAACTAAATGTAGATATGGTGCCGAGAGATACATAGCTCATCCCAATTTTCACAGTTGCAAGATCTTCTCAAAGGATTTCATAGCCGTGCAAATGAATAAAACGAATATTTTATATAATAAACCTATTTATACCGGCTTCACTGTATTAGAACTCTCCAAATGCGTCATGTATAACTTTCATTACTCATATATGCTACCTAAATATGGGTCTAACGTGCAATTACTCTACACAGACACTGATTCTTTCATTTATCAAATAAAAACTAAAAATTTCTATGAAGACATTCGATGCGACATTGAAAATATGTTTGACACCTCCGACTTCCCCAAAGACAATATTTACAATTTACCTTTAGTAAATAAAAAAGTTATAGGTGTCATGAAAGATGAAAACAATGGTTGTATAATAAAAGAATTCATAGGCTTACGCCCCAAAATGTATAGTTATGTTTTGCAAAATGATATTAGTGTTAAGAAAAACAAGGGCACTACCGCAGCTGTTGTAAGAAAATTAAACTTTGAGAATTATCGAATGGCTCTCAATAGTGAATATGTACGTTATGACAATGTATGCACATTTGTCAGTGATCACCACAATGTCTACACACAAATAAAAAGAAAAAAAGTTCTGTCTAGTAACGATGATAAAAGGTACATTAAAGCTGATGGCATAAACACTTTAGCTTGGGGTCATTGTGAAATTAAATAAAATTTTACACGGAAAAACATCGTTTTTTATTTAGTGTTTTGGATAGTTACAAACTTTTCCCTAAGATTCACATAACCACACTGATTAAACCACTTGGCGTGTTGCTCCCATGGATCATCGTCATCCTCCCAATCCTTTAAGCCACCTCCACAGTGGAAACAGATGGTTTTATCACCACGACCGGTATAAAAGAAACCCGCTTCAACCATATAAATGGCCTTCTGTCGCATTCTAATCGGCCAATCCTCAAAAGTCAACAAACGTTTTTGTTTCGAACTGAACACTGGAAACTGAGGAGATGGATCGTATTGTGTACTTTCTAATTTCGTCTCACTCACACACATAGCATTAGTACCGCACTCGTCTCTTCCCACCACCACCCCCTCGACTTTATCCCCCTTTTTTTGTTCCATTTTATTCATTATCCCACAACAAGTGAACATCGATCAATTACGACCAGTAGACTAAATATGAATTCATAATACTCCCACAGTAACATTATCTCATAACCGCAATCACCCACGCACCTATGATAACACCACAAATTAAATTATATCACAATTTTTTTTTCAAC
>DWQB01000007.1:0-14640 GCA_018252435.1 Gindanes brontinus
TTAATTATGAAAAATGTAAATGGGTTGAATAAACAATGAATATTTAAACTAAGCTACAGGAAATCTAAAAGTTGCTTTGATTTTGCTTTAGAGGTTACGATTCGTTTTTCAAAATAACTCTAAATCCAAAATACCCATACCTACCAAAAATATTGATTATGGTTAGGGATACGTAACTTTCATATTTGTGAAATAGAAGCGATTCGATGCGAAATATGTCGAAAAAAGCGATAAATGCATTTTTTTATATTTGAGTAGTTCACCGCAAAAATTTCGATTATCTATATTAAATAACGCTTAAGATAAAATCTATTCTCATTTACGCTCATCATTCTCTTCCAGACCATAAAACTCTACAACGTCGATTACGGAAGAATTTGTTACGCGCAGGCGATTTACAAGCACTGTTTTCATATCTGAGTTAATGATGCAGCTATCGTAAACAATCAAAAGAAATATATGGCATAAGAATTTAATCTCAAAATAACATTACGTACTTTAACATCAAACATATTTTACACATATTGTATGCTTTAATATCTGTTCATGTGGCTTTAAATCTTTTTTCACCCACTTCCACAAAGGAGGAGGTTTTCAATTCGGTTCTTTTAATGTTCCAACCTAGGAAGAAGCAGACGGGCCACTTGATGGTAAGTGATCACCGTCGCCTATTATTTTTTATATATATTATCTGACTTTTAGGTAATTACTGAACCGATATAGACGATATTTTATCGTATCATCATTTTGTGTACCTACTATAACTTATTATTAACCGTATTCTTAATTTAAACTTGAGTGGACTGTGGATGAGTTACTTGTTTTAAACCGTAACATTAATGAATGATATGATCTCAGACGGACGACGGTTGGATACGATGTAGTTGTCATAGACACAGAAGATAATATGCAAACAGTCAAACATGAAAAAGAAATTTAAATTATTTGAACATTGAATGGTCATCCAAGGATGGGCTTGCATAGTGGTACATTACCTATCACCAATTCGTATTAGGGCAGTGCTTTAAAAGAAAATTCCATGCATAATAATCACATAAAATACGGAAAACAACCATTTCGTTTTAAAAAAAAAACAAACATTTGTCTAAACACCTTTTATTTATTTATTTATTGCAAACTTACATTACAGACCGACCTATTTCTTAATAAGCTTAATATAATAATTTTATTGCCAAATTGTCCATAATATTTAATTTTTATTACTATTTTCATAATGTATTACTTTATTTATTACGGGTTATGGGACCCGGTCCATTATGAACTATGTTTAACAATCAATAATAATAGTCAAATTTGGAATAACTTTTAAAGCTTAAAGTCCGAGAACAAACAGTAATATGTTTTTATGTTCACGTCACGTGTCGCTGTCGCCCTGTGATAAAATAAATGGTTTAACCACAAGGGTTCAAGGGGAGGGTGTTCTCACTCCTTGGATCAATATGTTTTTTGGTTACTATTCGATCCTGAATTTTGCAGATAGGCTATAGAAATGTTTTAATTTCAAATGATGACAGTATTCTGTTATTTTTACTGCTATTTATTATTAATGGGATCTGTTTGACGTACGCTTCAAAACAAAATAAAGAAGAGTTAAAATGTTTTAAGGGGCCTTGTATTTTTGTCTTTTTGTCTATTCACCAATAATTTATACAATTAATAAAATAACTGGCCAAGTGCGAGTTGGTGTCGCACGGCGGGGGTCCCGTGCGATTTGTACCATTTAATATTATTGTTCTAACCAAAATACAACTTAAGTTAAATGCGATTCGATTCCTAGACACGGCTATTAATTAAGATGCGACAACGGATTTTTTCCTGCACCTATAAGTGCTGTAAAACATTGCTTCTTGCCAAATGTGGGAAGTATGACATAGATTATGATTCCCTTTTAAAATATGCGAAAATATGCAGCATCGGTTATATCTTGTGACCGCGTTGACTTATAAATTGGAATTTTTCACAGCCGAAGGGGACCGCAGATCCGAGTATTCGATATAAACAACTTTATACGTTTCGATGCTGAGAAATAAGGCCTCAGCGGACAGACAATAAAGTGTTCTTACACGGGTTCCTTCTTTCCTTTTTATGTAAGGAACCATAAAAATTAACTTAACTGGCTTGGTAGAATGCATAATGTGAGGTATTTTTAAAACTGATTAAAATTAAAGAGATTGTTGCAGTTGAACAATTCGTGATAGTAAGTAATAAAGTAGTAGTACATATTTTGAATGTTTGTGTTATTCACCAACGTGAAATGGAAGAGTGTAGTGGAGTATGCTCAAGGCTTAACTGATTTGAGGGGATAGACCCACCCCATGTCCATGAGACAAAACAAAGCCAAGCCGAAATATAAATCCGCACCCTAAATGTTTATTTAGTTATTCAGGAGTGTATTCGAGAACATATAGTAAGCGCTCAGTGTACATATTATGTATACCGTCAAGTGTGGTTGGGATCATGTATGTATTCTACCATATGTAGATGTACCTAATGCTATTAAAGCAAGAATTTTAAGGGACGAGAGTATATTAAATATCTCGCTAAGTACACTGGACCCTAATCTAAAAGTTTTTAAGCAGAAGTTACCAACTGAAAGGGTTATTATACCTTACCCTTATATAAATATACATAGCGCCCATCAAATTGATTCTCAATTAATAATTAATTTTAAGGGTTATTTGAATCTGAAACACAATCAATTAAATTTTATAGGCTACTAAAGGAATTGAACTTGTTTAAAACAGGCAATTCTCCCCGGCTTCTTACGGGTGCAATATACACAGATACTAATGTATTGTCAGTGTGGAGTGACTAATTGTGTAAAGAGTGGCAGTAGTAACCTCTGCGTGATATTTAATTTAAACTTGAGCCAGGCAATACAGTAACTTCTCCGGGTGGCTCTTGTTTAATTGCTTGTTGCTACGTGAAATTACTATAGGGGATTCATCTCTGCAACTATCTATATGTCGTAGTCGTCACAAAGACGGTCAGCCATTAGGGAGGTCCTGGGTTCGATTCTCAATAAAGAAAAAATATTATTTTAGCAAAATATACAAAGGTGTAAGTATAATGTAAAATATAAAATCGCTATATATGACACTTCATAGGAATGCAAATATTAAATATTCAAATTAATTAAAGTGTAAACATAAGAAATACAAATAAATAAGAGACACTCAACAATTCAACATATCGTCATGTGTTCTCAGTATAAGCTTTTATACTATCTTCAACTGTCATCAACTCTACTTATTAGACTAATCAACTTTAGAATTTTAATGATGATTTACATTTTTGCTTCCGGTCTGGTTATTTTTGCTCTTTGTCTCTGTATTTCAATAACGCCCACGACACAAGGAATCCTACTGCGGGGCTGTGAATGTGAATGATGGTAGAATGGATATTTAGGATTCTTTGGCTTATTCGCATCCAGACATAATTTACATACACATCTATGTACTTGTAGTCCGTTCGCAGACACTAGCGCGCCTCCTTTGCTTCGTTATAGTACTTGACAAATATTAAGGTTACAACTCTATCAACCTGATTTGTGGTGGTCCTTCACGTTCTGATTCAATCTTTGGTGTTTAACTCAAATATGTAAGTAATAGAACGATCTTAATTCAGAGGCGATATGGAGTACTTTAACCTATTGTTTTTCAAAAGAATTGCTAAAAGAATTCCGTTCACAAACCAGTACGATTTTAGCGGCTCTTCTAATAATGGTCATGTCCAACCGTGATAGATCACTAAACGTTAGGTTACCTAACCTTACGTCAACTTTTCTTAAGATTTAGTTAATAAAAAAACAAAATAGATATGGCTACTAATACAGGAGCGTAATTCTTTTTAATGGATTCGAGCTTCGTTTAGTAGTAATAATATCATATTATGTCGTGCACGCAAGGTAAAACAATGTATATTTAAGGTCAATAAATAAAAAAAAACATTTTAAAATACAAGCTTTTATTTAAATGCTCTAAAAATAAAAATATGAACTTCCCATCAATTTATTACCTTACAGAATTTCAGCGGTTTTTAAGCTTGTTTTAAAATTTTTACACATTAATATGAAGAAACGTGTATGAAAAATTACATATTGATCGGGTACCTAATGCTAACTACTTAAAAATTCAGTTGCAAAATTTGACCCCAACGTACATACCAAGAAAGTTAAAAAAACTTTTAAAAATAATTGTTGGTGGCCATTTATTTATCAAATTGATCATTTGATAAAAATACAGCAAAAGTTATAAAACTATGTACATTGTGTAGTTTGTTTCGTAGCACAAAGCGAAACTGAGTTGTGTTAACAAAGTTTAATTTATGTTTCAGGGCGCGACTGTTTACTTATCATTAGCTGGCAATTGTCAGGTGTACCGAAGGATGTCTTTTTATATTAAAGGGGTTCTTAACCTTTTTACTATAAGGGACCATTGAACATTTTTTTGCAGTATATAACTATGATAGTAAGTGACTATTTTTTATTGTCACAATCAAACCCAGAAACAATCTGCTTAGTAACTTTAGATACACCATAGGTATAATTTGTTCAAATATTTTTATGTTTTTCGCGGATCACTTACTGTGCCGCCACCTACGATTAGTGGGTCCGCGGACCACCGATCAAGAACTCTGATATATAGTAAATATCAACCCCCTTGGGTGTGGACATCAAACCAAGTTTGACACATGGGGCAACCGCCCCATAAAATAAAAACTACTCCCCACAATATCAGCTATCTTCCAGTGAACGACCCAACAAAGCCGATTCAGTTATATTGCAATTTATGGATTTTGCTTTTTGTAATGAACCGCATATAGCCCCGCCGTTAATGTGAGCTACATTTAGGCAGCGTAGGGCGCGGTTGGTACATCGATAGGTGATCACTAGTGGATAATATGATGCGCATTTCCGTGCTTTGGAGGGCACGGTTAATCCGTCGGTCTCGGTTATTATTGATAGATAACGGTCGTTAAACCTCGTCGGAGATCCTTTGGGTAGTTTGAAAACATCCTACACGGGTTGACCACTAACCCCTATCTCAACAAAACCGCATTGGAGCAACGTGGTGGAGTATGCTTCAGGCCTCCTCCTGTCAGCTATCTGCGACCCGTCAAAAACCGATCCAACCATATTGCAATTTTTGGGTAATTTATTTGTACGGAACCCCAAATTTATTTCTTTAATAAAAATGCTTTATATTACTCCTCCTTATTTCTGTTGTTAGAGTTGATTTTACCACGTATTATGAATAAAAAATTCAAAAACGTTACAGAACATAAAATTTAAACATAGTAAGGGAGATTTTAGGCAAATAATCAAAAAAAAATGGGGCTTTACTTTCAGCTTTCACCTATCTTATGAACCGTTAATAACGCCTGTTGGTACGGAACCCTACGGGTGCGAGTCAGACTTGCACTTGACCTGCATTTGGAAGTATAGATGTAATTACTGTTAAATGACCGAAATTGTGTAAACGTTTCCATTTCCTGTAGACAAAATTGTAATAAGATTGTTAACAATTTATTTTACTGCAGCAATTAACCTTTAGATTGCCGACGCTTACGACGAAAGTAGATAAATTATTACGTAACTTCACCATAGAACAAATAACGTTCATTCAGACATTTCAGATTAGTTGTTACTGGCAGATTGTGAAACTTTTAATAAAATGTAATAAAGAAATTAATGATACTACCAATTCGAGTGCGTAATAAATAATTCGAGGTAATTAAATAGTACACTTTCTTGGTAACATTTATGCCCTTGTTAATATTGATGATCGATTGCTAGCACGACAATTACTGCTTGTAAAAGTTGGTTGATAGCAAGAGATAGCCTAGTGGTTAAAACATCGAAATCGTTCATAGTGGACGGGGGGTTCAAACTTCACAAGTACTCTCGTACTCTCTATAAGATCTATAAGAGCTCGATACACTTGATGCATCTAAAATTTATTACAGGTATAAATGCAATATCTGCAATGCCATTTGGTTTATTCTTCGCTCCCTTTACTTACCGAGAAGGAAAACATCGGGACAAAATCTTTGACTAAGGATATGTTTTGAAAACTTGCGCAATATGTTGATTCGTATATTTTGTTCAGCATGGTAGATTGTGGTCTAGACCTTCACATTTGTAAGAGCAGATCTATACAAAGCAGTGTTACGGAAATGAGTTATTTAGGATAGTGTGTGTTGTCAGTGTAGCATTCATTTTTAAATACTATAAAATTTAAAGCATAAGAGTATTAATCGCAAGCATAAGAATGCTCTTGCTTGTTATAATTGTACATTTTAATCGGCCAAATCCAAATAACTTCCACATAGTTAAGACACTTAAGTGAGTTTATATATTACTATGCTGTAAAGGTTTATGTGTTATGAACAATAAGGGGAAAGAAATGCTCCGTACGTTTTGAAGTACTAATAAAAGTAATTTTATAAAATAAATTAACTTTATAAAAGTTATAAATAAATCGTTTTGGAGTACTAATAAATAAAAGTTATTTATACACACTGGCATATGGTTATTATGAGATTAAACTTAATAAAAATGGAAGAAAAAGATTCTCGCGTTCAACTGTTACAGCTAAACAATTAATTCCTTTTTAATTATTCTAGCGTTATCCTTTTAAATCTTCTTTTAATATTCCGTTTCAGGTTCGAATTTTTCGCAAGGCCATCATGGATAAAAATTATGTTGAAAAATTTATGAAACGTACTATTTTGATATTCAAAAGTGAAAATAAATATTTCTTGTAATTTATTTCAAAATACTTATGATGCAGTCTACAGAGGTACAGTTAGTATCTGATCCGATCCGATAAATATTTGTTCAAAGGACTATTTTTAAACGCTCGAAAATTTAACGTTACTATCATATTGAAAGTGAATTACTAGCCGTTCACTATTTCACTATCCACAAAATTGTTAAATTAAATATAACTACATAAGAATATGTTTGAATAAATGTTTAATTCGTAGAGACGTAGCACTGCCTAGGAAGTGTAGCTGAACCTTTAAAAAATCAATTATATTTGTAATAATTATTTTGTTGTACCTACATATATATCTATTTTACGTCGGGTGGAGGCTACAGGTATAAACGTACTTAAAAGGATGTCCCAATACCTTATCTATACTATAGCTTGCGTTGCGTGTGCGGCGTAAATGGTTAAAGTTACACAAAAAACATGTATGACAGAATTGTTCCTCTTTAAAATATCTTAAATAAAGTCCGCGATAGTACGTATACTATAGACGTATCTAACGTTTAAAGTTAACTCACTGTAACCTTTTTATGGTAATTAAATTTGTTCTGAAATAATGCATTATTTGCTAAGGTGTTTCTGTAAACATTATATAATTCCTTATTAAAATAAATACGGTATTCATAACAAGTATTTAATTTGAAGCAAATTTGCCCTTGATATCATTTGAATTAATATCTTCGGAGAAATCATAGTTTTAAAATAACTCCGTGAGAAAACAATGAGCAATGGGCGGTCATACGGGACGGTGGCGAAGTAAATAAGACATAGTACCTTCTTTCTACTGCTGCTGCTTCCTACTTTATGAAAATTTTTTGATGTTAGAAATTCTGGTAAACACAAAAACTGAAGCGTACCTGCCCACGCGAGCGAATTCCCTCTAAGAAATACCTATACTACTCCTCTGATAGTAAAGATACTGTTTTAAACTAAAGTTCACGCAGACGAAGTCGCGGGCAACAGTCACTATATGTAAACTGCGTTATGGAAATAAATCTGTTTTATTTTTCAAGAATATTTTTGGTTAAGAATAGAAATATAGAAGACTGGATATTTATGATTCAGTATGGATATTGATGCATAGAAAGGACTTTTTAAAATCAAGTAGGAAACTTAAGTTTCGACTCAATGGAGCGCTCGAGTTTTACACTTGAGTCAACCACATAAGACCAAGAAGCAAGTCGTTAAGTCGCTTATAAAAATGGGGTACATGTACGCTTCGACATGTCATCGCGGACATATCTTTATTCTAAAGATATCATCCACCATTTCGTTCTAGAATCAGTGATTACATATTCGAGATCACCTATATATATTTTTTTATTTTGTTGATAATTTACGTACATAAAATGGTAAGGCAATTTTATAAATCGTGATTTATCATCTTATACATTTATTTACCGATATTGAGTGTCATCATAATGTTTCATTACATAGTTCCCTAATTTATATGTGAATATGTATAATTGTTTCGGTGCAAATTGAACTTATATGTTAATTATATAGTTCATTGAATGTTAATGATGATTTAATTTAGACACAAATCGTTCAAATGTAACAATTTTGAGAGCAAATCACTAGAACTAAATTAAGTTAAAAAGACTTTGAAAACAATCTGTAACAAAATTTAATCAATTATCTTAAATAGTCGTTGTTGCGGAAACATTGTAGATTGTAGAACTAACTTGTGATGATATCATTCTAAGGATAAAATAATAATAAATAATGCTACACACTCACAGCCTCACAATAGGATTCCTTGTGTCGTGGGTGCCTTGGACACACATGGAGAAGAACACAAACACCCCACTGTTGGTGTTCTACTAGATACTGCCACGATATCAAAGAAATGTCATTCTTTTAGTTACAAACGCTTTTCCTTTCTCTTTTACTGTTATCGTCAAGGAAATTAGAACTATGAGCGAACACCAATTTTCACTGATACCGGGCTGATAAGCCAGTATCGAATTGATTTTTGGCTAGCGTGACATTGACTTAAGTCTGCCCACATGTAAATTATGCTCACGGAGTACGAAACTTCCATTCGCCATCACAAGCGAACTGGTAATGCAGAGACATGTGCCTCATTACTGATGGCTGTGTTGGGTGGTCTCTGTTTTGACATTTACAAATAGAATCACTAATATGTTAGTTAACTATTACAGTAATGTATTAATTAACATTTAAAACTGTTAGTAACAGAACGTTATTATAACATAAGCAGATTCCTTAACGTCCGTAGTACCTGTGCAATTATGGTAATTACACCTAGCTGTAACACCTCAAAGTGCGTGCGTTTGCCTAATGAAGATTCCAAATCTAAAAGCCCAGATTAGTGTAAGCCGCCGCAGTTAATGGGATGATAATAGGCTCCTTGGCAAAAACATTTCCCCAAATGATAAAATTTCACTTTGTTGTCTGTCCGCCTGTCTGTCAATCTCGCTTTTTCCCAAGAAAGGGTAGACAATGTAAAGTTGAAATTTATATCTAACTAGTTGTTACCTGCGACTTCGTCTGCGAGGACTTTAATTCCAAAATAAAAGAAGCCTTAGTTTCTCCTTATTAAATCTGGTATCTACCAGTGAAAACCCGTCAAAATTGATCCAACCGTTCCAGAGATTAACCAAAACAAACAGATTAAAAAATATTTTAGTATATGTACCGTGTATACATATGCATATGTATATGCATTTAGTAAAAAGCGGTTATTTTAATATAACAAACACTCATATTTATTTATTTGTATAGACACTCGAATCTGGAGACCGCAAGACAAGTTTGAATGTTTGACAGGTGAATTGTCAAACATTCAAACTTGTAAGTCGATGTGATTAAAAGATATAAGCGTTTATCAAAACCTATAGGTTACAATCCGTTTACCTATCATCATTAAATGAATAATAATAATAACGCTTCACGTCGTCGACCGTGATGGGTCGTGAAAACTGACTAACTGAAACAAACTTCAACTATCACTGAAATTCTCGGCATTTCTTTCGTTACATTCTTCGCTTGACTCTACACAATCAACGCCAATTTCCATTCTTGCGGCTCACGAAAAATTAGCAAGGTTAAGCTAAAATTTTCCTCTGTCGTGATTAATAATCAACATTTGCTTCTGTAGTTCCATAGAAAAACCCGAATAAAATATTGCTGTTTTATTAGCAGCAATTCTCGAGAGGGGCAACTTGTTGCGCCGAGATATTTTGTCGCCGTGTTTTTATTAATAACTGGTTTTAATTTGCACATCAATGGGGCAATCTGATTTTTATAAAGCTCAAATAAACATGAGCCCATTTATTTTATTCGACTTCGATAAAGATATTCTAAAATTAAGGTATTATAACTATTGTTCCCACGATTTGAGGTTCTAGGAAGCTGTTCTGACTATTTTTACGATGATGTTAGTATGTCTTGATCTGTTGTATCGATTCCATAACGTTTTGAAGTTCTCGAGAATCCAAAAATTTTGTAAATGTCTATACAATATACTATCTACATTTTTCTTCCAACCGATTTAGTAACCAACACAATAGCTTAAGAGGTTAAAAATCATATATGTCAAATACTGCGAACTGGATCCGAATCGGTTGATTTGTTCTCGAGATATCGTTCTCGAAAAATTCAAAAGATTGACTTTTTATTAGTTCCTTTGATTAAGGGATGGTCCACAGAGTCAACCAGTTCACAGATTTGTCTGTTTGTTATCTAGTTTCTCTGTCATTGATAAATCAATTTGGATCATTTTTTTATCGAGAAGGTATGCTTTTTTTTAAAATATGTATCATTAGGCTCAAAAATTAGAGGTGAAGTTTTAAGAACGAAGTTATTTTACGCACCTTGTAGAAGTAACAGAAATCGTTACGCAGTAAGCGTTATATACCCTCCAGGCGACTTGTAGTTCTGTCTTTATCTATTTTATTTATATTCATATAGATATCTACTTATTACATTTAATTAAACAAAATTTTGGAAGCGTGAAATTTATTACGCTTATTAGCTCTTTATTCATATAAATTTCTGACACCTAATGATGCGTTCAGTCAAAGGTATTATTATTCAAACGATTTCATTTTGTAGCTAATTTAGTAACGACTCATTAATATAATTGTCATTATAAAGTAATCTGTAAATAACATTGCAGAGAGAAATCATTAATAATTTAACTTACACTTGAATAAATGTTACCTCATTATATTAATAAAACAAGAGTTACGGCAAAATTACAGTTATTTATTTATTAATTAATCATCACTATCTTACATAACATAACGTATAACAATAAATGTTATTTAAATTTTGTTTTTATGTTAGCAAAATTAATATGCCCATAATTTAAGTCATATCCGTTACTCATCATCACCGACCCATCTTCTCTTAGAGGTCACGAGGATACTAGACACAGTTGAATATTAGCTGTTCAGATGTTACCGACATGTCATGTTTAAATTACGGTCTAGTCTCTGAAAGTTAATGCAAATTTGGCGAAGATGACGAGGCACTAATCATCGACTAATATGACTATTTATTTATAAATAACTGTATTTGTGCAGTAATGTTTGCTACATCATAACTATCAATTTAATCATCAGATAATTTCATTCCATTTATATAACGGTATGTATTAGATAGGCTATAATAATACGCCCTCTGTCGCAGCAAGCGCCTATTCATTCGTGACTATGCAATCACTTGCTGTTTTACTAATCTATCGATACCTCGTGTTGTCATTTCAAAATGGTTGAGATAGGCACATCATAACTAAATAGTATCATGTTACTAAGCCATAACGGGATCCAACAATTCAGGAACCGCTGTAATACGGTACTCGGTAATTTACCTGTCTAAATATTAAAAGTGTATCCCGTCAAACGCAAACTGATTTGCGTATTTCGTTGTTCTCCTGGGATTTTCACTTTTTGCTCATCCTTGTTCCGTAGGAGTTTATTTCTACGAAGAATATTTTACTTAATGTAAGTAAAAGATGGAAACATTTACTTCGGTATCTTATTATTAATATAACAAAAATATGTATAAGAGATAATTACTTAATTATAAATTTTCTTTAACAATTATCAAATTAAATTGACATTTAAATAAAACAAATCTTCCTAATGTTATGAATGCGAACGTTTGGGTGTGTTTCTCATGTTTGAAATAATTTATATTGAATTCTATCTTACACGGGTCGAACTTAATCAAGCTCGCATTTCATACAATTACACGAGTATATTAAGGAACATACATTCATATTCATTTTGTAAAAGCCGTGACCTTAATATTTTGACTTAATCAAACTCCTGGAAACGGAATTCGTGATTATGTGACTCCCTATAGAAATCACGCCTTTCAGTACACAACAAAATGTTTCGTATGTATGAATGTTTAATGCTCTCTGCTATGTAATTGCGTAACTCTTAGGGTAATGTATTTTTAATCCACGACGCAAAAAGAGGCGAGTAATAAGTTTGTGGTGTTTATAAGTGTGTCTTCTATATTGTCCAAGCGAAAGGTGTATTGATCGAGTTATTTGTGAAAACGCAATATATCCAGCCGGTCCTAGACCATATGCAGTTGTCTAGTTGTTGAGAGGTATCTAAGCAATTTCTATTCGTAATATTGATGCAAATATAATATTATGTGAATGTTAATACAATAGTGTGGTCATCGAATCCGTTATGGATAGTCATGATGAATTGTCGGTGTTTTTATCATATGAGGACAATATAAGTACATCTACAAAGATTTCGAGAAGAAATATTTGTTGCCAGTAAACATTCCGCAATGGATTTTTTAATTGTTTCTCGATAACAGATGTTGTATTAGATAACATCACGCTTCGACTGCTTCTTGGAAAATGTATTGTTCTGTTTTGATTAAGCAATAAGCGAAGGTCACGTGGCATGGTTCAAAATTATATGCACAAATTTTAAGACAATAGTTTTAATAACTAACGGGAAGAGGGTTTGCCACGAGTACAGTTAACCAATTTATTGCCATTAATTTTTTACATTGTTGTTAGGTGGTTGTAACTTTCTTAAGTCCCACTGCCCTCATATCTCTTCAAAACTGGCAGGAGCCTGGCCGAAGTAACCCAGACATACCAGTCTACTATCCTAGCCCAATGCTGATATATGAAGATAAGGGACAATTTTATAGTGTTAGATTTTCAAATCACCCTTAGGGCATCGACGAGGTTTAACGACATGCATTTTATCGATACTAACCGTTACCAAGGCCATAACTTGACTTACGAATTTTAACTATTTGCACATGACAGTGACAAATCAATAAAGATGAATGAATAAAAGCTAAATTTTATTTAAACTGCAATAAATGTCTCTTTATCTAAAACGTTCAATTAATCTTTGTGGAGATAGTTCACCTAAATCTGATAGAGATTCCACGCGCAGTCTCTGAATCGACACTGAATTTAGCTATTCGTCTCTTAAGCACACAGTTTTCAAATCATTTATTGATGTTCTTACTTTATGCGTTGTAATAAATAGCTGATTCTTGCATGTATGTGAGTAAGTTAACCACAAAAAATACCAAACATTAGTACCAAGGGTTCAAGTATTAAAATACAAACAGTGGTAACCTAGTAGTTAGCGAATTGGATTTGGAAATTAGCAGTCTTTAAACCCCGCGCTTACCTTTAATTTTTACGTTAAAATTATGTGCATATTATGTTCTTGGGTGAAGGAATACAACGTGAGAGACCTAGATGTATGTATACATGAGAATTTATGTTGTCGAGATAGCTGAGCCATATTGTGGTTCAGTCAGAAACACGAAACTATGGTAAAACACCCTGCGATGAGAAATTAGCCATCAAAATAGTTTTTTCTATCATACGACAGCAGAAAATATTGTACACACACGTAATTAAGTGTTCAAGTTTTCTGGTGACCAGAGCCGTTTTAATACGTTGTCGAGATTCCGGAATACCATACCCATAAACTAATCCAAGTGCATGCATATGTTTTTCAGGGAAAACCTTTTGTTTGCTATTTGAAAGCCCCATTATTTCCTTTACAAAACACATTTTCCGATTGTAGAGTTTCTAACTTGTTTTGACACAACCGAACTGGCCTAGAGATATCTGATGTGCATAATAATAGGACAACATTATAAATAATGTGTTTCAATGAAATTGTCTACTTTTGCGAGCTTATCGTCGAGTCTGCGGAACACCTCGTCAGCTCATAATTAAAACTGTGGTATTATTGTGTTTACAAGCATATCTATTTTGATTTTAAAAATGTATGGTTTTTGGAGAGAAACTATTCAGAAACGAACCAAAAAAAATTATAGTTTAAAAAAAATCTAAAAACACGCTTTTAGAATTAATCAAACTAAAAACTAAAAAAAATCTTAACATAAGAATAAAATTACTGACCAGAAAATTAATGTTACTGTTTTAAAAGCGTGGGGTGCTTTGTATGACATTTTTAAATTGTGAATTTCGGAATGAAATTGGTGAAAAATTATAACGATTGATATTGAGCACCTTACGCTTTTAGAACAGTGGCATAATTATGCAACTGTTCTGGTCAGCAATTTTATTCTTATGTTAAGAATTAGTTTTTACGTTTTAGTTTGATTAACTCTAAAAGCGTGTTTATTCGTTTTTTTAAACTATAATTTATTTTTCACTTTTTAGTTTGATTTGATATAAAACAAACGTCTATAATACGTACAGATGTGTTAACAGTTGCATCTTGATTTGGAAAACTTATACATAGATTTCTATGTTGACTGGAACTGCACGCATGCGTAATCCCGCACCAGCTCTGACGGGTCAAACTCGTCGCGGTTGTGTCGCTTAATTCCTGTGTTT
>DWQB01000008.1:0-14381 GCA_018252435.1 Gindanes brontinus
CCTACACCCCTCTCGTCTGTGAGAGGAGACCCGTGCCCAGCAGTGGGACAGAAATGGGTTGGTGATGATGATGATGAAATAAAGAAATAGACACTAAAAGGTTACATTAAATTAATATAATTATTATTTTTTTCTGGGATGTTCTTATTACGATTTAAATTGACTTAGCCTGTATTGAATCATTAATTTAAATTCAAAATAATTTTTAAAACATTGAAACATTTATTTGTATACCTGGAGACGATAAGCTTGCAAAGAAAAGATTAAATTAAATTTTAATTTAAACGGTTATCAGCGTTTATTGCAGAGAACTTATATAAAATTAATTTAATAAAACGACAAATATTATCAATAAAATATTATTAGAATCGGTATTAAATACAAAAAAACCGACATCAAAAATGTATTATCAATTTATAAAAAGTACTTTTTATAAGTGATAATACATTTTGATATACTTTTTTTTCATAGTATTTAGTGTTCAATAAAAATCGAATTTTTGAGTACTTGTTTGTCAATAATATTTACTATCTACAACTTCTTTTGAGGTTTGTGTCAGTAGTTAAGAAATATGCATAGGTAAAAAGGAGTGATATCGCATCAATGAAAGAGGCAATTCGTTACATGTCAATAAAATGAAAACTACTAAACCGATTTTCATGAAACCTTCCCTGTTACCTAAGTTGAAGTAAATGTAAGCAAGATAAAAAGAATAATCAAAATCCAATCAATGGTTTCAGAGATATAGGTGGACATATATACCTATAAAGTTTTGTACATTTACTAATCCCTAACAAATTGTCATATGTGAATAGTTTGCAATTCTGATAATATTACATACATACGTACATAAATTGACCTACCGTTTCGAAGTCAGTTAATAAGTTGAAATTACAGGTAGACAAAACTCACAATTATTATAATAAACATAATAGACGTAATAATAGTAAATGAGTATGTTTATAATATGCATCAATAAGTTTTACGCAGCAGACGCGCAACCAACCGATATAAATTTTTTTAACCGACTTTTCAATTCGACGGGTATATTTTGTTGCGAGAATTAAATATAACTAACACCTTAGTCGAATACCTAATAAAGGTGCATTTAAAAAATATTCGCTTTAACTGCTTATCCATTTCCACCTTTAAAAAATTTCCAAAAGTCCAAATTAACGATTGTAATTCATTTTAGTCTTGACGCTTGGTAAATCAATAGTTTTATGGGAATGTCATAAAATATACCGATATTCGAGGTTTTAGAGTAATTTTTAGCTATCAATATAGAAGTAATTGAATGACATATAAGGTACAAATAAAAATGACCAATAAATAGGGTGTAGCTAATAATGTTTTTAAATTTAAAATATAATAGAAATTAACATCTAATTCCAACCAAAATTGGAACGTAACAAAAATAATATAGTTTTGTAAATGAAAATAATAGCGCACTAATACTCGACGGAACCCAAAATATACGATTTGATCTAATTGACCCCTCAATACGTCTACTTAAATATGTTGGCGGCGTGTGGTATCATGCAGTTGATTATGCCGCGTCGATTATATTGGCAAAACCTAGTGTTTGTGTCCCAATCGTGACAAAATGTTTTATGTGATACTCCTTTTAGTTTTAATTTCACTTTACGTTTATGGCAGAAGCACATTTAACTACTGGAAGAAGAGAGGTGTCAAACATGATGTTCCTTTGGCGTATTTCGGCAACAACTTAAAAAATTTTAAGCAACAGGCAAGCATAGCTATGATGGCGACTGAAGCGTACAACAAGTACCCCGAAGAGAAAGTAGTTGGTTTTTACAGGGGAAGGTCACCAGAATTGGTCTTAAGAGATCCGGAATTATTCAAGCGGGTATTAATCACTGATTTCCAGCATTTTTATGCAAGGGGATTAAATACACACAAAACGGTGATAGAACCTTTACTAAAAAACCTTTTTTTTGCTGATGGTGACTTATGGAAACTCATGCGGCAGAGATTTAGCCCAGCTTTTAGTACTGGCAAATTAAAGGCAATGTTTCCGTTAATCACAGAGAGGGCGGAGAAGTTACAAGAAATAACAGAAGAAATTGTAAATTTAGATTCATATGATGTTCGAGAGCTCATGGCGAGATATACAACGGACTTTATTGGTGCGTGTGGTTTCGGTATTAACATGGACTCTCTGGATAACGAAAATTCTGACTTTAGAAAATTAGGAAAAAGGATATTTCAAAGAACCCCGTTAGATGCAGTGCGTGCAGCCTTAAAATTCATATTTCCAGAACTATGCAAAAACGTTCATTTACTAGCACCAGAGTTGGAAACAACAATGAAATATTTAGTGCAGTCTATGTTAAAAGAAAGAAACTATAAACCATCGGGCAGAAATGATTTTATCGATATGTTGTTAGAGTTGAAACAAAAAGGTAAAATAATTGGAGAGTCAATCGAGGCGAAACAATCGGCTGTCAAACCTAAGATCGTTGAATTAGAAGTTGATGATCTCATTATGACTGCTCAAGTATTTGTATTCTTTGGTGCCGGATTTGAGACTTCATCTACAACGTCCAGTTTTACGTTGCACCAGTTAGCCTTTCATCCAGATTGTCAAAAAAAGGCACAGGATGAAATTGACAGAGTTCTAAAGAAATATGATAATAAAATAACATATGACGCCGTAAATGAAATGAAGTATTTAGAAAAGGCATTTTACGAAGCCATGCGTATGTACCCTTCAGTAGCATATTTAATGAGAATGTGCAGCTCACCTGAATATACATTTCCAGAAATAAACTTAACGATAAACGAAGGCGTTAAAGTATTTATACCATTACAAGCAGTACATAATGATGAAACATACTTTAAAGACCCTCAAAAGTATGATCCTGATAGATTTGACGACGCTAAAAATATGAAGAATTTCATATATATGCCTTTTGGGGAAGGTCCTCGAGCATGTGTTGGTAAGTGAAAAGGTTTCCCTTTGGTAAATGCAAAGCATACAAGATTTATCATAACGTTTCAATATATATATATATTTTGAAAGACAATTTTCAACACAGTACATGATGATTAGTGCCAGTTATATATAAACCGAAAAACGATACCTCTGCTATATTTTGCTGAGAAGTTTGGTACTTTCTCATTACAGATGATTCGGCAGTATTAGGTCAGGGTGGCGATAAAATGTATTAACATTAAAGTTACATACTAATTTATAATCGCTTTAACTTTCAACAATTTAGAAAAACTGAAGCGTGCATAACCCCGCCGTTGGAGTAACTCGTAATCAATAACGGAAGTTGAGAAATATAGGGCGCGGTTGGTATCTGGATGGGTGACCGCTAGTGGCGAATTTCATGCGCGCTTCCATGCTTCGGAGGGCACGTTAAGCCGTCGGTCCCAGTTGTTATCGATACATAACAGTCGTTAGCCTCGTCAAAGACACTAGGGGTGGATTGAAAAAGGTCCGACACGGGTTGGCCACTAACGACTATCTCAACCTATCCGCATTGGAGCAGCGTTGTGGAGTACGCTTCAGGGTTCCCCCAGTAATGGGGAGAGATGCGGAGAGACCCGTGCCATAAAAAGGGTTGAGGCTAGAAAAGCTGATAATCTATAAACAGCTGCACTAATTTTAATGAATCATAGCTAAGAACACATTTGTACCTACATATATGTGTATGTGTATAGAATGATCAGGCGGATTAAATATCTTGAAATGAATTGCTATAATATAAATATTTAAAATATGTTATTTGAGTAGCCGTTTTAGGCATCAAAAAGGAAACTGGTTTTATATTTTAAATACTCACACGCAGTATAAGGAAACTTATTACCGTTTAGTAAAATTACGCATCTTTAGTGATAATTTACGAATTATGTAATGTTATTATATAGTGAATTTAATGTTCCATATGAACGTATTTTCTTCATACGTAATAACCGAAAAGAATTGAGATAGAACTGAAAATAAATGAACAGAAAGAAGATTTAAATAATATTTAAATAATTAGTACATGAAATATATTACTATGAGATTTCTAAAGGCCGATTATAGAATTAAATCCATATATAAATGCCATCGTCAGTTGGTGATTTCAGGTATGCAAACTGTGAGTTCTAATTGACTCTCAACATCATTTTACATCGTGTAAATAAGCCTGTAAAACAGCACGTTTTGATAAACTTTTGGCGGTTGGGTTTACGACAAAGGGAAGTTCCTATTGTGATCTCGACATCCTTTCTTACTCTTCTACCTTAACATACATTACATCTTATATTATTACTACTTTGATTAACTGTCTTCCAAAACGAAAGAGATTTTCAAATCGATTGTATTTTTTTATTTCGTTACCTCGGTCCTCCATCATTTTTGAATGATTTTTTTTATTCGAGAAGGTTTCCTTGACGATATTTTGAAAAAAATATACGGGCCTGAAGGTTCTGTTAGGGAATGAAGTTTTTTGAGGTAGATTACTACTACTAGTTATATAAGAAAGTCATTGGAAGTCATTTTTGAACTTAGGGTTGGTAAATTTTTTAAAAACAATGTGAGATCATTCAGATAAAAAATCCTATCGAACAAAAAATAATCATCCAAATCAGTTCAAAAATGACGGAGAAACGAGGAAACAAACATAAAGAATACAATCTAACTGAGAACTTCCATTTTAAACTAAACTAACTTTAAGTCAGTTAAAACGGACTTGTAAAGCACACACTTCAGTTAAACAAGTTCAATTAGAAATGCAATGATGTTTCGCAATGAGAACGCAAAAATATTTCGAAATTTATACGACACTTTTCGAACTGTTATATCTATCTTTGGACTTTTACAGTCTAACAGCGAAAAAAAGACGGGCACATGCTGTGTGCCCGTCATTTTCTATTTAATCTGCATACGATGCAAATGTTTTTATTAATTTAAACAGTTTTTGGTACAGCTTTAAGACATTCTTAAATAATATAGCGAAATTTTTGTAATATTTTTGTATGATTATTGGTGGAGTTTTCACTAATTTCCACCACTTGTTTCGGCCGCAATTTAATTTGTAGCAATTTGATATCTATATTTATATATTTCCCTTAAATTTAGGATACTTAGGATTTTTGCAAATACCGTATTTGCAATAATCGACTTTTATGGATTTTAAGTTAAAACTCAACGTTGATTTTATTTCACATTAATTTCCGTGCTACAAAAGCAACGGTGAGAACGCCGATTGTCCAAGCGAAAGTGATGGGGCGAGGCAATGTATCTGCGAAGTGACTTTTGCACTATTAGCTCCACCTCCCATTCCTTGTATTCTGAGTGTTGTGATTTTTTTTTGAGAAGGCCGAGTAGGTTTTATGTCTAAATTGGTGTTGTTTATTGCCCCTCAGCTACTGATTATTTCACTAGTTTTGAGTCAGTTCTTAGATCATTGCTATCAGTTGAATGCCCATTTTCTTCGCGTGCCAAGCTCATCTACTGTATTTTATTTTTAGTGCTTATAATTATTTTCCTTGCAGGTGCCAGATTGGGTCAGATGCAATCTATGGCAGGAATAGCAGCGGTCTTACAGAAATATACAGTAGAACCGGCATCACACAGCAAGTTGAAGCCACTGCCTGAACCTACTGCTATTGTAGCAGAAGGTTTCACAGAAGGTCTGCCACTTAAGTTCAGAAAACGTGTTTGCTAATATATTAAATTAATTTTAAATTATTAGACGTAGTGTATCTTTAACATTCACTATCTGATGTTCCGTCGCTTCGCCACAGAAAAATAAATATAAAAGCATACTCACATTCGCCTTAATTTTTTTGCGCTTTTAAAACAGATTGAAATTCATCTTATTTATAAAATAACCAATAAAACGTTTCAAAACCTTATATTTTGACACCAACTTATAACAAAGTCGTGTAAAATGTAGAATTTGACTTTGTGTAGAAGCCCATCTAAAATATGGACCACAAACATTTCAAAATCATTGAACTAAAAATAAACATACTTTAATATATATCAGCATATGTACATTACAGTACCGGAATAGACACCGGTCTCTGTCGAACAAAATAAACAAGTTATATTTTATTTCACTTACCATAGATACGTCAAGAATGTTTACACCTGGATCTCCCTTCTCTCCTTTAAGACCCGATGGTCCTGGAACTCCAGGTGGACCAAGAGTTCCTGGTCGGCCCTAAAAATATCTTATGTTATAATATTGTACTATTGCAGGTCACAAGTTTAAAGTAAAAAAAACTGTCCATCATACTATAAAACGTTTCAAAATATCAATAAACAGTATTGTTTGTTGTTGTAAAGTGACAGATTTGAACAAATTAAGATCGATATTTTTGCTTCCCAAAAATTATTAACTTGGCCTATAACAGAATAGTTATTCAAAATATTATTTTTCTAGTTTGTAATCATTGTTACTAAACAAATTAGCTTGCTGAAGACCCATTCCTGTCCCACTTCTCCGAATGTCCACTCTCTCACAGATCACTCACGGAGCTTAGACCATATAGTCTACTATACCAAAACCACTTAATATTTTCTCAGTGTAGTAACATGATTTATTTAGATCCCAACTAGTAAGTACATAAAATCAATTAATTACCTTCTGATTCTGTTTTGCATGTAAAGGAATGAAAGTAAATATTATTAATACGGTGGTATTCTTTGTAATATGTATTTATGAGTAATAACAAGGTTCTCATACTAAAAGCCAAGAGAGTCAATAGAATTCTCCTTTTAAAGGCAAGATAATAGGGATTGTAGGAAATTAATAGACTGCTGATGCTGATGAGATAAGAGTAGGCGTATAAAGAATAAAAAGAAACGCACACATCTTAAATAAACATGCTTATTGGATAATTACATCCTAGGGACTATTTATATTCATATTGCGATTGACTAAAGCGATAGTTGTCGTGCAAGTATGAGTAATTATAGTACGAGTATATTTATTGCTTTAAAAATAGCACTGCTTACATATTCAGCATTAAAGTACATTTTTATGCACTAAACCTAACATAAATATGTTATGAATTGGTGCATGTGAAAGTGAATGAAGGTTGGTGTTAGAAGCCTTCATTGGCTTGCTGGCTTGCAAAGAAAAGTTTTTTAGAGCCGCTCCGGAAGTACCTCTAGTAGTAGATCATTATTCTACAACATACTCGTACACTTGCGCGAAAGAAACGAACACCTAAAACAGACTGTAGAGGGCCACGACAAGGCCAGATGCTGGTGTTGGAACTTTCATCTACGACGGATGGTTAAGTACAAAAAGTATTCACCGTTGTAAAGTTTATGGCATATGAAGAGAAAGCCTTTATTCCGACACAAGGCGAAAAGCGTAGAGCTTTCTATTAGTTAATTTTGGGCGATTGACAATTCAATCAGCGCGCTTCGGGATGGAGTTAAATGGGTCCAGCCTATTATTTCCTCGCTAATTCGGCCTTATTATACATGAGCTTTAAGCCGGATTTGTCAGTCGGTGGTAAAAAATAGCATGCTGAGTAGCTAGTGAATAGAATTTGGACATTGTGGTACAGCTTCATCGGCAGGACCAAGTTTGTGAATAAGTAAAGGTAGGAAGGGATAAAGTGCTTTTCTGTTTGTATATTAATACGTGAAGCGAAAACTTTAGATTCTTTTTTTACGATAAGTATGTGGACGGAGGAGTAGATATTTGATACAAGTTTCTGTGGAGAAGGAGAGCAGAAAGCTAAAATTTGTATAAAAAATTAATTAGAAGAATAAAGTTATCTCAGATGAATTTCATTTATCCTGTATAATCACTTACAGTTCAATTTCGGCTGTGGTACGGGTTTCTAGTTATGAATTAATTAAGTATCGTTGACCACTTGCCTGAATAATGAAGTTGACTTAAGCAATCTAACCGGTATTAATAAAACAATGCAGATAGTTGTAATGACTAGTTCTGTTCCTTTACAAAAACATTGATGACGTATATTGAAATTAATTTGGAAGTGTATAAAGAGATATTTTTGTTTACAAGTCTGTACTTATGCACCTTGCAGTGATTGGTGTTAGACGACTACTTACTAGAAAAGGTTTATATTTATTTTAAATGTATTTCTATATCAATATGTTCGTCTGACGAAAATCGATATGTTGAATTGTGAAAAGTCCATGTGACATCTCTTTCATAATTCAACAGATGCTAACAGTTTTATTAAAAACAAAGAACCTAACAGTTTAGCCAAACACAAAATTTAGAAGATACGTGAAAGTTATTAAAATTGTTTACTTGAGGTTCGTTTGTTGATTTTTCACAAGCTATTGAACTCACCATCCACCCGGGCAAACCAGTGTCGCCTTTATCACCAGGCCTGCCCGGCATACCAGCTGAGCCTTGGAGACCTTGTGGGCCCCGGGGTCCAGGAGGACCAGGCCTGCCTCGTCTGCCACGGGGTCCGACGTCCCCTTTTTCACCCTGTACAGAGGTGTCATCATTGTAAAATGTTTTCTTAGATTTAACATTAAAGAACTTTTGCAGTTTTAAGTTTTTGAGTTTGAGGCCTAGCGGTTGAGAAATTTTTAATTACCTCATTACTCTCACGGCTTGGCATAAAATGGACGATTTTGGCCAAACCTAACAGTGAATACAGTAAAATATTTAAAATTACGATATGAAACCACCAACAAAAAATTTCCATGGTGCAATGTTTTTCTTTAAAAAATTGACACAAAATCAAAACAAGTGTTCTTTAATTTTATTAAAATATGTTTATTTTACATTATTTTTTAAAAATTATGTACATATTTTATTTTTTTGTTTCATATTTACTGTAATTAAATAAAAAAAACGTTAATGACTAAAATAATAATACCAGGTCGTTTGGACGTTGTGAATGTGTTGAAAATAATTTATTACTGTTTTTATACTTTCAATAACAATCTTAAAAGTTTTTATTATCTCTAATAAACATAATTTAAGAGGCTTTTTGCTTTTATCAGTAATCAAAAATACAATAAGTAAATAGGAATATAAAGTAAAATTAAAAATATATTTAATATTCTAAAAGTACGTACTATTTTTATACGCATTAAGTCATGTGTGCGTTTTATGACAAAAATAGGAACGAAGAATTATTTGTGGTGATCATCTTGATGATAACGCTCGTTGTTGAAGTTGAAAACTTGACCTGCGTGATTAGCAGTAGGTATTACATAAAACGTGTCGATAAAGACTCATTATGGATTAAAATAATTTGTTAATATTAGCTTTTGAAGACGGATTTTGTAGAGGGCGAATCGTTGCTAATTTTCGAGTATACCAGTATATTTGGTTCGATAAGTGATAATAGCAATTTTGGGTTATTTAAATTATTTTCATGTACCTATATAAAATCACGTGTTGTTGTGGAACACGACATTGGTGTGGAAACCACTGAACCGACTTCAATAAAATTTTGAAGATGTCTATTGTTTGGTAGAACTTAGGATATAGGATAGTTTTTATCTCAATTATCGTCTGCAATTGAGCCATATAGAAGCGTCAGCTAGTTTGTTATAAAATAAGTATATTTCTGACTCTTGTATTACACACTCAAATGTTATTATTTTTAGTGTTTCCAGTTCTGGTTGCTAAAAACACTACACGTCATAATTAATTGCTAATTATTTACCATGCGTATGCAAAACTTAAATGATAAATTAAACACTGTAACTTGCATGTTTTTCTTTTCATCTTACCCTAACCGTTAGGATATCTGTTCCTGCAGAGGTAATGCTAACAGGACCTGGAGGCCCCCGTTCCCCTCTATCCCCCTTCATCCCTGGAGGTCCTTGGGGCCCGGCTACACCAGGCATTCCAGAAGGACCGATATCTCCTCTTTCACCCAATTTTCCATCTTTACCAGGGAATCCGGGTGCACCATCATTTCCACGTGCACCTTTTTCACCCTGACCACACAATATTTGAATATTATTCAAATCAATATACTTCGTAGGATTTGGTTTAGTATCCGAAAACAAGACAGTAATTATTTGCTTTTAATTTAAAATTATGGTACCCAATCTTATTAGAAATTTCACTCCTAAAAAGGTAAAAAAGGGATTGAACCGATAGACGTATGTGTGAAAGTCTGACATTTGCTCAGAAACATACATAAAATTTTATATTAATGGAATTCGTCCCTTAAGAGGTTGAATTAGGGGATGATAGTTTACATGAAACTTCGTTGTTTTTAAATAAAATTTGTATCTAATCCAACGATTTCAAGGCTTCCACCATAAAGGTTAATTAAAAAAACTGTTTTTGAATATAGCATTGACGTAATTACAATACCATACAACAACTTATAATAATGCATTTAACTGTTTAGACTTTTTGCTTAATATTTAAATGGTGGGGGCAAAATAGCACAATTTATTTACATTTTAAATTTTTAAGTTAATTAGTTAAGTTAATATTATTTACATTTTAAATATAATTAAATCTAGTCAAGCGGGTTTATAAATATCTATGGGAAACATGGTTCCAGGTAACCGGTTTACCTCACGAGTAATTTTCGGGATAGCGGGTGAACAGAAAATTACTCGTGACCTCGTGAGGTAAGCACGTCTAAGGTAACTCACGAAACATTTAATGACAATATAGGAACCTTGCAAAATATCTAGCTATCTAGCAAAGGAAAGTAATGGATATTTTGTTTGCATAAGCATAAATTGTGGTTACTTTTTTATAGCATATGTTACTTTGCACAATTGTCCATAATTAAACAAATGTGTAATAGTTAAAAAGCTTTGTATTCTTTTCAAAGATTGTTTATTCCATATTTTTACTATTAAAATGATCCTTTACTCTTTAAACCATAACTTTTCTCCTTTATCACCTCGGGGTCCGGTGAGTGATCTTTGACCTATGACAAAAATAGGCTGACTTAGAAAACACCCGGGCAAGTCCAAGTTGTACTCGCGCATCGAGGGTTCTTTACGAGTTGTGACATTCAACATTAATTACAATATATAATAATAATAATAAATTTAAGTACGGCTAATAGTTAAAGTATGACTTTCAGATTTTTATCCTCTGTAATGATATTGATTTTGCTAAACTTCATGGTCCGAAGTCAATGGGAAGTAACCCTTAGTTGGAGCTGTAGTGGTACTGCGCTTCTTTCTAAACCCCGATTGCAAGGATGGCAAAATTTCATTCGTTTCAAGGTAAGCTGTTAGGTGATTACTAGCTATTTTTTCTAATATTTTTGATAGCATATGTCTAACTTTGAAAGTTAACTCACTATACCCTTTTTTATGGTAATCAAATTTGATCTGAAATAATTATGTGCTAATATGTTTCTGTAAACATGATATAATTCCTTATTAAAATTAATACTATATTAATAACAAGTATTTAATTTTAAACAAAATTGCCCTCGACATCATTTGATTTTAATTAATACTTTAAAATTATAGCTTTACAATAACTTCGCTAGAAAATAATGAGCAATGGGCGGTCACACGAGACGGGAGCGATGTAAATTGGACAATTAATTAAATAATAACTTCTATCTACTGCTGCTACTGTCTCCTACTTTATGAATAAAACAATATAATTATTGCTGTTAGAAATTCTGGCAAACACAGCAATTCTGGCAAAACCGAAGCGCACCAACTTACGCGAGCGAAGTCCTCTAAGAAATACCGAATGGGAACTCCAATTATAGTAAAGATACTATTTTGAATGAAAGTCCACGCAGACGAAGTCGCGGGCAACACCTAGTTGTTACAAAAAATTGTGCGAAAGTTACGCTACCCTTTTAAATCTTAACGTGAAATTTGCCTACAATGATGGCAACTTCTTTGAATAAAATTTTTTTTTTCCTGTTTTCTTCTGCAACTTTATTTAAAGGTGGAAAATTTTTATATGCTTTTTATGACTCCATAGAGTTTAACCGCTGTTGCTATTCCATAATCGGTTAACGTGTTCTCGGAAGCATGACAGCGTGTATGGTTTACACTGTTGGTGAACTATAAAATTTCGGAACGCGCCTACCTTAGTAACTAGGTATGTATGTTATCTACCTACCGTTGGCGAATTTCACTAGCCGTTGGGCTATCATTGTCAGATTCGTAGTCGCTTGAATTAATATCGAAAAGGCATGTAAAGTCAATTCGAAGACACAGTCCAAGTGACAGTATCTTCGTGTCCAATAAAGCAATATGTAGATTACTTGGTGATTTATTTCTAAATACATATATGCAATTATGAAATTCTGAAATAAAATAAAGTATTTGTACTGCGTATATTTCATATCGAACATCACTATTATTTATCGGGTGAAACAGAACAACTCTAAATATGTCAACTGCATTTTCAGCAAACATAACAGCCGTGAGCAATCTAAACTTTTAGATTGTTATGTTGTGATAAGCCTACTAGACAGAAAAAATAACGTTAATAAAAAATATTAATGTTTTTGCAAGAACTGCTCTAATTATCAGTATAAAAGTTCTATCATTTACACATTCACGCAAACCCTCTGCACCGCCTAAGCGAAACAGCAGGCGCATGCATACATTTTCGCCGTGCGGTAAAAAGAGAGGGGGATACTTCGTCTCCTACGCCGCGCCGGCGGTCTACTCTCCCTCCGTGATACGAACTTTCGATCTGGCCACGTGTCCTGACGCGTGTTTAACATTTTTTGCACATCACAGAAAGTGTACAACACCGCTAAAGAAGTTTTCATTTTTTGTTTAATGCGACAAGGATCTTGTGACACTTAGATGATGTTCATGTGTGCTGTTAACATAAAGTTTTTATACATAGAGTAGTGGATTTATTGGCTCAAATTAATATCATTATCATCATTAACCAATTTCTGGCCACTGCTGGGCACGGGTCTCCGAGAGGAGACCCGTGTCACAGACGAGAGGTTTGTAGGCTATAGTAATATAATATAATAGACGATAGACGAGTGGTCAAGGACTTTTCACACTATGCGGCGGGTCCGAGTTCAGCCCACACGCACCTCTAATTTTCTGTTAAAGTTATTTTCCTACTGTATGATTATCACTGCTCTTCGTTGAAGGAAAACATCGTGAGGAAACCTGCATGCCTGAGAATTCTTAAACAAAAAAGTTTTCGAAGGCATGTGAAGTCTGCCAATCCGCACTTGGCCAGCGTGGTGACCTATGGCCTACAACCCTCTCGTCTATAAGAGGAGACCCGTGCCCAGCAGTGGGACAGAAATGGGTTGGTGATGAGACGTTCTGCATAAATTATAGTTTCGCATAAAATATATTATGAGATTTTTATTTACCTACTTTTTTTACCGTTTGTTTAATACAATGGTATTATGCGAGACAGGCATAAACGGTAGTTCCGCATAAGACAAATGGACACAGGTTTTTATGTACCTGTCACTAGTATTATATGGGAGGCAACATTTTTGCTATAAAACGCACAAGTACCTCATGTGGAGAACTCGCAATCTTAAAAACGAAATGTTATTCAAACAACATTCGACGTAAAAATATTAATAAACTTTACATTGGAATTAGATTATGTGAAATGTAAGCGGTGGCATCGTCAAATTCCGATGTAAAGTTCAATACTTTAGGGCCCTTACACACTGCGACTTTTTGAAGCTAAACAAACGCTTAATATGGAATATGATCACGTCAAATGTAAGCCTCGACACTGTAAAATTCCGAGTCAAGGTTAAAATAATACTGTTTAGAGTTCTGGTTGCGTCCCAGTTTATAATTCATCTGAATTTTATATGAATATGATTTGTGAAGAATAAAGACTGTTCTGAAGACTAAAGACGGAGCAGTGATAGCCGTGTGGTTAAGAACTTACGTTCCGTACTAAGCGACGGGTTCGAGTTCAAATCCCGTTAAAGTTATGTGCGTAATGAAGGAAAACATCGAGGAAATCTGCATGCCTGAGAACATCTTAAAAGAAAATAAAAGTTTTCGTAAGCATTTGAAATCTGTCAATCCGCACTTGACCAGCGTGGTGGACTATGGTCTATACCAGCATATCTGTGATAGACCAGCGCTCAGTAGTGAAATATAATTGGGTTGGTGATGATGATGATGATGACGGACTTTCCTCAGAATTTACAGTCGCATATAACTAGTCTAGGCATAAATTCTGTTACAATTTAAAAAGTATTTATTTACAGATTTGGAATTAAGAATTTGGAACAAAATTATTTTATTTCAATTACGAAGAGTTAGTTGATAGGGAACAATCTTAATTTAGCGGGAAATTTAATATTTTAATATGGAGTGGGGTGTTAAAGAAAATCGAATTGCCGTGATTGCTCTATATAAGGTAGGAATGGAGCCTTCCATGATTTTTAAGACCCTCCAAAAGCTGGGCATCAGTCGGATGTTTGTGTACCGT
>DWQB01000009.1:0-13641 GCA_018252435.1 Gindanes brontinus
CATTATAATTAATAGCCTCAGATAACTTAGCTTTTAAAGATTTTATTGTCGGGAGTTCATGAAATCGTAAGTGAAAAACAAACACAATTCTTCGAATAACATCGTAATCAAAACCGTCCATATTTAAACTGAATTCCTTTTTTGGTCTTCCCTTTTTCGGAGCATTACTTTATTTAAATTTCAGATAATTGTTAATACTTAGTTATATAATTAATATAACTGCAAAGACACACAATATTACCTTAGGCTACCTTGCTAACTGAATAATTTATGTTGTTTCTATGAACATCACAATAACAAAATGACTGAATTAACTGTTAATGATTGTTTGATAATGTTGTCCACAGCTATGCGAGCATGATCAGACTGGCCATCAGCAGCTCCCCCAATGGCAAGATGACCCTCAACGAGATATACAACTACATATGCAACGCCTTCCCCTACTATAAGGAAGCTGGAAAGGGATGGATGGTGAGATAATAATTTTCTATAAATCTGTGAATATCCTTTTTTGAAGTTAAAATTTGGTTGAAATGATAATTTCATCTGGGAGGGTAAACTGCTTCGTTATGTAACGCGTTACTCCACCAGTCTGCCTGGCTTCACTTTCTCACATTCTATGGCAGGCAGACTCTCTCACTCTATCGCACAGTGCTAGCCATATTTTTAATGGTAGGAACGACACTAAACATATAAGTAATAAGTCAAAAGAAGCTACAACAAATCAAGAAACTACTTGATACAGTCTTTGCAAGATTTTTAGATGATATACAATGTAAAGTCCATTTATTTTGAATTGTCCTAAATAGTAAACAAATATGGTGGACTGACATCCTTAGTCTATGTTAATAGGGTTGAGAAGTATTGAATGAAAGGTGAATGAATTATCTGGCAATCCAAACTGAATGATTCTCTTCACAACTACATATCTGTACTAGGTGTATGTATTAATGTTACTTGAGTTTTGATTCATTTGTGTTAAAATATTTTTAAAAATGTCGTTGTTTATTATAGCTACCATAAGCCAATTGTTACTTTTGCAGGATCATGTACATACACAAAATTCTGATGTACATATTAAAGAATTGTACCTAAGAATAAAATATATTTTATAAACTGTAAAAGATTTTATTAATATATAGCCTTTACTTCTATCATCATATTAAAGAGTCTTTAAAAAGAATGCTGATAATCTGCGGATGCTGATATTCGGAACGACCCTATTACAGACATAAACTTTAAGTAATAACCTAAGCTTTTCACAAGTTAAACTATTTCAAAATTAAATAGTTCCATCCAAAGACTAGTGTTCTTTTATGCAGCCTTTTATATTTCTTCAATACATATTTTATTAATAATTTAGTCTTAAACCAGTATTTTTGTCAGATATTCTTTCATTAATTGAACATGCTGCCTCATAGAAATTCTAGCTAAATAATTTATTAAGTTCTTATTGGCATCCATTTTACTTTAATCTAAATTGAATACGTTTTATACTTTCAACTCTGTAAAAACTGTAGATATTTATTAACTCTGTGTAACGCTAGTACAAGGCCGCAACTTGAAATAGTATATTCTCATTGTTAACCAAATACTACCTTATTATAATGCAAATAAGTGTAGTATGTGTTTAGGACGTACATACTGAACGTAATAATTACTGTGGAAATAGTTAAAATAATTATTTGACTGGCTTCAATCCTTTTGAATGGCTCCATTTGGGTGAAGATAGGGGGACCACTAGCCAACTTGTATCATATGTTACCAAACCTCCAAGCGAATTGATATTACCAGATCTTATTTGTTAAGTTAATAAGCAGCATATAAGTTTCTTGTAACAACAATTAATTGGAAATAATTAGTAAAATATTAAATGATAATATGACATAGTGAAGGTTTAATCATTAATTACTTAAATATCAGCAAGGGGAAGTCTAGTGACAAAAGCAGTCTTAATACAATAGGGAATATTCATGATTTTTTTTTTATGTCTTAAATTAATCATTTAGGTCTTTATAATGTAGAAAAAAATATAAATAAGCTTCAAAATATTCTAGTTATTTTTCGAAGTGAAATTTATCAAACAATGAATAGATTTAAGCTGTTTAAACGCCGCCATTTTGCGTACGCTTTGTATGACGTCACATGACACGTCCCGTGTTTGTTTAATCTGAACGTTTCAGTTACTTCATACATTTTCAGTTTTAATTGTTATACAGGTAATGGAATAAGCTAAAAAACCATTATGCAAATATTGTATAGTACCGAAGCGCAAAAACACTATTAGGAAAACAGCCGACAAATTGTTTTTTCGTAGTCCAAGCGATGCAAAAATACGAAAACTGTGGTGTAAGGTGATGAGTGATAATATATTTCCTAATTCGTGTTTATATTGTTGTGAAGATCGTTTTCACATAAATATTCTTTATTTAGCGAGATACTTTATTTAGCCATAAGTAAATTTTATTTAGAAGAGCGTATATCCTCGCCATTGGTAGAACACGTAAGCGATTACGAAAGTTAAACAGCGAAAGGCTTCCGTGCTTTGGAGGGCCCGGTTGTTATCGATAGATAACAGTCGTTGTCACCTTGGGGAGAGACCTGTGCCCAGCAGTGGGTCATAAAAAGGGTTGAGGCCAGCCCCATTTTTTATCTATGTACAGCTTGTAATAAGTAAGTTTTGCAATATCTATTGAACATTAGAAAATTCGGCTTAAAATCAACCTAACCTAGCTTACAAAAGTTCAGTTAAACTTTCTATAAAAACCTTACACATTCTTTTTGTGGTTTTACGGAATTTTGATTGCTGTTGATTTATTTTTGATTGAAGATGTAGCAAATTAAATTATAATAAAACAGCAAGGAGAAAAATGTAATCTACGGTTGAAGAAAGGAGTTGTGCCTCATATGTTTTTGCACTCGTAAAATCGGGATTTGATGCAAAATATGCTGTTATCATAAATGCATCTATTTTCGGTAGATTCTCACTCATCGTCCTAGATTCACTATAAATCTAAATTCACTAAAAATCACCGCAAGAATACAGGTATAAACTATGTTTCTCACAAACACTACTAACACAGTATGGACATCGACGCCGATAAATTCAATGTCGTGTCAGCTGACGTCACATTTCGTTTCCGCCAATGGTGGCGCGTTTGAATTTCTCTCCCTTATTTTCCACTTCTTATATAATATTTTATGGGTTTAAATAATATATAAATTAAAACATATCTTTTAGTTATAATGTGACGATAAAAATGTATGCATATTCACTACTGAAGCTTACAAGTTAACATTTTAGAATGTGATGTTTGTAATTGCAGAACTCAATTAGACACAACCTGTCGTTGAACAAGTGCTTCATGAAGGTGGCCCGCAGCAAGGACGACCCCGGCAAGGGCTCCTACTGGGCCATGGACACCAGCTACAAGATGGCGGAGGTCACGCCGCGACGCAGGAGAAGTTTGCGGGTAACAATAATATATATAGGTACTTATATTGTTCAAATAAAATCAGGTTCAAAGGTGATTTACCAACTGGCTCGCATCGCAGCAAACTGAAGAATGTGCTAATGGAAATGGCGCTGTGTTTAGTTAGATCTCTTCTAATATCTCAGAGGTCTCATACAAAATATCATTCCTTATTGCACTTCTTAAATGCTATTATTTCCAAAATCACTAAAATATATTTTATGCAGTATATCACATTTTATATAACCATTCATCCCCTATAGGGGTGAAAGCATCCAGTGCTAATAGGTGAACAGGATAAAAAAACCACATTTCTCTTTGATTCCACTTTTAAAAAAACTCATTAATTCTTTCAGATGGCTCCCTACAGTCCGGAGTGTAGTTCCAACAGCAGCGGGGAGGCCGGGGCTCCCCTGGCGGGGGCGGAGGCGGCGCCCACGCCCCCCGCCACCCCCCCCACGCCCACAGCCCCCACTACACCCACGACACCGTCAGCGCCGACCACACCCACATCGCCCACACTCACCACCATCGTGAAAGAGGAACCAGTTGTTAAGGAAGAGACAGGTTTGTAATCACAGCGGATCGGGTTTGTATAGAAATTTAGAATTTATCTATCTACTATTTTAAATATATATATACTGCTAGACATATTTATACTTAAATAATTAGTTATGTTATGATGCAATTTAAAAAGTTCTAGTATTTAAAACCGCATCAACATGTTCTCAGACTCAAGACACACGGATGACGCGCTGACGGCGCTCATGAATGAGGAACTGATCACCGATGTGGACATTAGCAGAGGTGAGTCAATATTGACATGGAATATGTATCGTGTCACGGCGGGCCATTATGTGCTGAGGCGAGCACGTTACTTCCATTCCTTATAACACTCATTTTATAAACAGTGCAGAGAGTTTTTCCTTCGTCTTTTTATTTCGGTAGTAAGTTAATAGTACCTTGATTTGAAAAGGAAAGTCTAAAAGTCGATGAAATAAAGTAACCAAATAATGTATATTTATATACGACGTTCATAAAGTAATTGATTTATATTAGAGCGATGGTGGTGGTCGGGCGCGCGTCGGCACGTGTGCGTGGTGCGGCACAGCGCGCTCACCGACGACTACGGCAACTTCGTGGAGCGCTCCGCCGCCGACTGCGACTGCCCGGCGGACGACGCCGCTCCGCTGCCGCACGCCGCGCCCGCTGCGCTCGTCCCGCCCGCTCCGCTCACCCCGCTCGCCGTGTCCGCTCCGCTGGTGCCGCCCGCTCCGCACGCCGACTGGCACGCCGGCGTCTTATAACACCGCGCCTACACCGTTGCTTGAAGTGTCAGTTGAGTTATAATAGGGTGCTGAATTGCTTGGTGTTCTATTAAATTCATGTGTCAGTGAATATTTAAATTTTAATGAATTCACGTTCATGGGGATTAATGTATTTATTATGTTTTATTTAATATTTGCATACCCTTAAAAGGTAAATTATGGTGATGTAATGTTTCCTATAAATCTTTGTAAATTATTTTGTCTTCATCTTAAAATTCCTAATGGATATACTTGGCTTGCTTTTAGCAAGTCTTGAGTTTGTATTTATCTGCACTAATTTCATTGTTCTTCTTGTATAATTTCAAGCAATTCAGCGCCGTTAGACTCTGTTGTATTGTTAACATTGCAAGTGTACTGTGAGGTGCGCTAGATGGTATGAGAGGTTTATTTTTCACGATTGTACATACAACTTGCCAGTAGCGCAGTGACGTTAACGAATCGAGATAATTACAGATTATACATAATGGTGTAGCCTGGTGTGTACATTATATTATGTATTTACATTTTTGTAATCAAATATTGCTAAAATTGAATGAAATTGAATTGACTTGAATTTGCTGAAAGCTGACGCTCCTTATGTACTATGATATGGATATTGTTGTTATTTTTATTCTGTCGTGTATTTTATAAATATCGGACAGAATAAAATGTTTACACCCTTAACATGGAGGTTATTTTAGATATTATCTGATAATAGACGTTGTCTTGTGTTACTGTCAAACACAAGTTTGTAAAATTGTTCATAGCCTTCATATTGAATATTGTCTGCGTTAAGACGTCATGAAATGTGTGAAGCAGTAGGTATTGAAGGGATAGTGTTAGGTGTAGTTACATGTAAACAGTACCGTTTGTAAGATTGCTCTCATCCGCTCTGATCGTTCGGAGGAGTATCAGAATATTACTGATATAAGATGTACACATTTTCAAATGGTCTTGTCAAAAGATAACGGAGAGGTTGGAAGAGCTGTAAAAATAATAATAAGAGTACCACTGATGAGCTGTTTGTATTTTACAATGTGTCACTAGAATGGGATATTTTTTTCGATGTTCCGCTGTTTACAAGAAGGAAACGATTTACAAAAATAACTAATATTGTTTATCGAGACTTTAATGTTAGTTAGGAACGTGTGTTCAGCTATATCAATAGCACGTAATACGTATAACTTAGTGATAAACTAAACATTTGTATTAAAACGATTTTTTAAAAAGAGGAGTACACACGAAATAAAAAAAAACAAAAATATTTAAAGAAAAAAATAATTAACATATCTGCCAAGTAAATAATTTTATAGGAAATAGATGTAGTTACCTCTGCGTAGACGTAATGTAGACTAATGTTTGTTGTACTGTAATACATGCATGGACCATGGAGCGGGAGCGGCCTTGGGACGCTGGCGAGCGCTACACGGCAAACGATATTAGCTCTTACGCTTTGAATGTATGATTCATTATGCAAATGTACCATTATATTTTGTGTTTGAATCCATTCGAATAAAGCTGTGTAGTATTTTAAACGAAATCGCTGAAGTGTTTAAGTGCAAAACAAAATTTAAGAAAAACCGGTGTTCATGATAAAGTGTACCAATATTTTATTTGTTATTTTTTCTGGTAGTAATGATCGTAACTTTTTACTGTGTTGCTACTGCTGCGTTTTATGGATTATTTTTAAGCAAAATGTACGTGAAACATTGACAGTATTGTATTTGTTTGTAGCGCGACTCGTACGAGGCCGCTTCTAAACGACTTGTAAGCATTCATTCGTTCAAAGTTTCGTTTAAAGTTAGGTCCAGCAGTAGTGCACACCGCGCCGTACTCCGCAGTGTCAGCTGTGCCCACTCGTCCAGCGCTGGGACTGGCCACCGGCGCCAGCAAGGTAACGCGCAGATCTCAGACAGACCAGTATAATGTACTAAAGTACTATTAAGTGTGCTAATAACTTTAATTTTAACTCCAATGCTTAGCCTTCAGTTTGACGTGTTTAGTCTTAAATAACATGTATATGAATATATTGATTAGTTGTACGAATTTATAGTTTAACGTAACGCAGGGAGGCGAGTTATATATATACCGAAATATGCTTTTTAGACGGTAACGTGTCGGCCTACAGCCTCCCCCCGGGAACGGCGGCCGTTGTTGCCGACAACCGACTGGTTTCATTACAAAGTTACTAAAGTAGATCGAGCTATATCTGGGGCTGCGTCCGCGAGCGTGGCGACGTCGCCACGCGGAGGGCGAGTCGACAAGTGGATGTTTCGTGTCATCTGTGCCATAATCGTAGGGACGGCTGACGGTATCGACCTAGACTTACCTAACCCATATCTTATTAAAATGTGTTCAGGAATTTTAGAAATTATACCTTCGTAATTATTAGAAGTGTATATATTGTTAGGGCGCCCGAGCTGCGTGGGGCGACCGCCCGCTCGCCGCGCCTGTGAATTATTTTTTGAACAAATTCTGAATGATACTGATATGAAGTTTATATATGAATGTAGATATTAAGATTGCATTGATTTTTAATTATATCACGACGGCCCTCCGGAGGCGGTATTTCGGCGCTGGCCCTCGCTGGCTCAGCGGAAAGAAGCGACACTATAAATGTACCCTTAAAAATTGGCAGTTTAATAACGTTTACGTAAAGAAAGCAACGTAAAGGACACATAAATCGGCCATCGAAATTGAACATTCCTGAATGTTGTAGTTATCGTAGAAGTGGCGACGAGATGTCGTGTAACGATTGATCATGATATTTTCCTGTAATATAAACAGAGTTCAGTATTTTGTTTGTAAGTATTTCCTTAGATCTATCATAGTTTTTCTCGAGTAACATACACCCTACTTAGGTTCCCGTTAATCACATACTTACGGTGCATAGATATATAATTTTGCCATCAAAATGTTGTTTTTTGATATTTATTATTTACTGTGATAAAATTATATTTGGAAAGATAAATTTATAACTTATATCCTCTAAAATTGCTTATTTATATTTTAAATAAGTTCAAAGAAAACGCCTTCTTCGCTGCAACTCTTTTTACCTATAAAAGATGGTATTAGCAGAAACTGATTGTACGTTAATGCAACAAGGACAAAATATTTCTAAAAATTATCTTGTCGTATAGTGCGAGGCTGGCCGCCGTGCGGTTGTCCGATTCCGACGTATATTTTCGCGAAAAACTAGACGACTAAAGTATTAGAAGTACCTTTTCAGATGTGAAGTACAGAAATTGTTATTTTTGCTATACGAAAATGCCCATGGATGTAGATAATTAATAATAATAAGAATTTATATTGTATTATATGGCGTTTTCGCGAAAGCCTACGTTAGGGCGGCTGGTTGCATGTTGACGGTTACGTAAGGATGGCATTAGAGTTATATACAAAGTGTAGATTTTATTTTCCCAGCCAGTAGTAGCCAGTACATATAATGATTTAATAATTTTAAAGCCGCATATGATTTGTGAACATATTTTTATTATTTTTATACAATAACTTTATTTTATTTTTCCGGAGCATCCTCGTTATTCAGAGATGTTATGAACTTTATTCATAGTGTGATTATATTTTTTATTTTATATCATTTACGTCGATTATTTTAACTCACTCCGCCTATAGAAGATATTACTGCGGCGTTTTATATAAAATTAACTATTTTATTAACCGTAACCCTCATTTAGCCGTTTAATTTAAGAGTAGAATGTTCTACCTCTAAACAAATTATAGTTGATGTACAATATAAACTTTTAACAAATATTGTTTGTTTCATTTTACTTTCCGTATTTATTCTTACATAGTGTTTGATATGTTACGTAGCACATAGTATAGCAAACGATTTGGTTGTAGCAGATGCTATTACCGTCGTCACAATTTGCTAAATGCTATCGCAAAATCACTTACCTACCCAAAAAAATGTGTCGTATGTCGCAAAAGGGATCAAAATTGGTTGATCAGCTTCATGAAAAACGTTTTCCCCCAAACTTTAAACATTTCTCAATTAATCGATTTTGTACTGCAGACAACATTTTTAGAGCTTAACTAACTGCGTAGAGTGCTGTGAATTATATCTATCAACATCGGTTGATTCTTTCGGGAGATATTAATATGAAAATATTAAAAAGTTTTTAAACATGGTATTGAAACAACCGATTTTGTAGTCAGCATACTTAGAGCTTAGAAATTGCGTCGAATGCAGCAAATGGGACTCAAATCGAATTGATTCATTTGAGATTTTGTTGAAAAAAAATCAAAAATGCATTATAGTCATAAATACGCTGTATGCATTTTTGCACGTGTCAAACTTGACGTGAGGTCTCCGGGATGGTCCGGAGGGTCAACTATACATTTTTTATTAAATGTACTTAAGTATTTAAAAAGTGTATTGAAAACGTTACTATTAACCCTTTAACCGCGAAGGTCGGTGACCACTCTGCTATCACTGCTCATTTCAGTATACTTACTAATTTATTATAAAAGCAATTGTTACTGTAGAAATAAATTTGTTTATTTTATTTACGATATTTTGATGAAATACTACTGAATAATAAATATCTACAACAAATAGAGATGTATTTGTTTTAGGTATTTATTTTTCATTTTACTGTGCTTACCGGTGAGCACGCTGGGCACGACAACAGACATCAAGTCTAGCGGGTAAAAGGTTAAATGTTTTAGGTAAAGGCTAACTCGAATAAAACCAACTTATCGAAATATCAACAACTTTAATGATTGAATATATACAGGAACAATAATAGATACAAGTGTTAACAATCAGTATCGGGCGTGGCGCCGCGTGGACAGCGTGGCCCAGCGCCACGCTCTCCGTCGACTTCCAATTTGTCACGTAACACCCCAAACACACTTCATTACAATAATTCGCAGTAATTTCATAATAAAGCCTGTTTCCCGATCGCACAGCGCCATCTCTACAACGCCTACTACAACTAACTACGAAGCCGTTCAGATCGCATGTTCATAAGACAACAGGAAAGCGGGTGTTTATCAAATTTCAATATTGAACAACATGGTTTAAACAGTATAGAAGAGTTTTATGTAGTGAATATATAATCTTAATTAAAATTCCTCTAAGCACCTGGTACACGCAGTAACTGTTGCATCACTACGGCGTGGAAGCGGCTGTTCCGACTACAAGCGATCACAACAGATTGATTCATACAGTATATATCTATCCAACTTGATATACGGCGGTACGAGTGCTCAGTCGATAGTCTCAGTCAGAATCGTCGTATAAGCACACTTGGTAATCAGATTTCCAGTCATTGTTATATGTCGACCGAAAAATTAAATTTTACAAACACTTCTATGCGGTGTCCACAAATACTAATATACTTCGATGCATTCAGAAGAATCAAGAAGCGCACTATATCGTGCTGATAGAAGGCCACATCATCCCTCAACATTGTGACCATCACTCCCGTGATGCGCATAAATACGTAACATGTTTGTACGCGGATTCGTACAAACATTTTTGTATACACGCGTATTACACGATCAATACCTGTTCCATCTGTACGGACCGAATGCCCCGATAACACACCGGGGCCCCCCGTCAACGCATCTGTACGCCCGACAACACACCAGGGCCACCGACAAAACACCAGGGCCCCCAACAACAAACCGGGGCCCCCGACAACACACCAGGCCCCCCCGGTCCGCTCGCTTCGTTCAGTCCGAGCGCGTCCCTGATCCATTTCCTAATAATTGTAAAACTAGTTTTCTAACTACACTACATCACGCGGCCGCACCTCGCCGCTAAACTACGCACTACGCTACTTATGGACAGAAACTGTGCTTCCTCTCATTGGAAACTACATAACAATATACAAATGAATAAAACGCAGGAGTCGCTAAAATCACGCGGCGACACGTAACTAACTAAACACTACCTATCGTATCGAACATCGCCTCGTTCCGTTTGCTAAGGAGCTACTATTTTTCGAAAAACACTCGATGTTAACTACATTTTTCCAGAATACATATCTACAATAATTATATTTAAATAATAACATCCACTCGTAATATTTCTAGTGTAGTGCAAGTTTTGCACGAGAGCGTGTCAGCTTCCGATTTTTTCGAATCGATTATTATTATACGAATGAGACCGCCAGCGCGACGCCGGCGCGTGTGATCGTGACAATTGTAACTTCTATCTATACATACTATTCTATTGCTATTGCTATCTACGGCTAATTATTGCCGATACCTTGATCAACATTAAACTGGTTAAAAGCACCTGATGTACCTTCGATGAAGCTGTACTTACATTTAATTTAGCTTATTTGAATTCGGTGTTATTTTTATGGAAGACAGAAATCTTGCTTGTACGCAATAGAAAGAATTTCTAGTCACACAGAAAATTATGTAAAACTGTGATTGCGAACGATTTTACGAGAACTAGATATAATAGCGTGGCTACTTCTATCCTGATACATGCATGTTATAAATGAAAACTCAAAACTTGTGTGAACTTAAAGCTGTAAGCAGTAAATCAATTTGGTAGTATGTTGATCACTAAAGGTGCACCTTGAGAGCTCCCACCTCTATGACGGTGCACACCAGCAACGTCCTAGCCTACCTATTAAGTAAATATGCAAAATATCAATAAATAAACGTTACAGTGACGCCCGCAGCGCCGCTACATCTTCACAGCCCTAGCTAAACTAACTGAAAATATATTACGTCGTCACCCTACGCACACCGCGCACCGCTTTCCACGCTTCGATACTTATAATTTCGTTTACATAAATGATGAGCCATCGATTATATTCCCCGCAATCGGTTCACTATCATTAATTCTAAATTACACTAATGACCATCATCGCAATTGTTTCCACGGACAGTTTTTTGATACAGATGTAAAGTTCGAAAAAACACGAACAAAAAGACAAACAATATCAAATGTTTCCACGCTAAAACAATACTACAATAAATGAATACGTTAAGTCGCACAGAAACTCCGTTCGATTCACGGTATGATCATGAATTTTTTTTACGAGCGCCCAACACTAATTACGTTAAGCTGTTGACGTCTACGCATTTCCGCTGACACAGCGGCTAGTCCCGATTTGATTAAAACATTACAATTTGATAAAACAGTAGAAAACATAAAAATAAACAAAGAGGTGTCAGCTCAGTTGGAGACGTGCTAATGAAAACTTGTCAAAATATCACATGACATTGGCAAACTATGTAGCCCAATTAATTTCACAAAACTCACAAATTTAGAAACGTGTACGTCCAGTACAGTTAATCACTAAAATTACAGTCAAAATTCTGTAAAACTTGAAATGACTTTGAAATTACAAATTTTTGTTATCAGAATATTCTTAAATTATTTTTTTAAATATACGTACGTTATCACACCGCCTCTAGCTATCAATACGTACCGTCAGATCTAACTTGGAATACAATAAGTGAATTGTGACTGGATGAAATACCTCGTATATAGTACGCGATGCCTCCGAGGCAGGCGTCGGCAACCTTTGCCCAGCGACGACCGCAAGGTAGTCAAATAAAGTAACTGTTCAAAGCGAGAAAGTATTACAAAACAGAAATGAAAACTACAAAGCAAATAACTGATTTTATATAAAATTCAAAGGCTTGCTTGCTTGCTTGTTGGTGCACTTCCTATCTTCAAGCACAAGGTTTTATGTAGTTGCCGATGTGTGCCGTGTTGCACCCTACCTTTGTCATTTTACACACAATTATATTGAGAGCGAACTCTTCTATTATCAAACAACGTTCGTTGACGTTGATTGCGTATCGCTGACCGCTGTTCTAAAGTAACGAATTGCTTTATAATAAATATCGTGTATTATATATACATCATATTCTAGCACGCCTTCCATTGCCAACAAGTGGCCCGCGCCGTACACTCGGCCTGAACAATAACGATTACGTTTCCTGACTCTTCTTGTCGAGATCGTTTTCTTCCATCTGTAAAAATAAAATATACATTATAATAATGTATAGTTAGTTATGTAATATTCGATAGTTTTGGTCAGGATTAACTATGGCTAGCGAAATAGGCACGAATAAGTGCCAAATTAGCCCGATCCTTTAAGTTTCAGAATTTAACCGCCAAATGTTTGATTAAATACATATTTAAAGTGAAAATGCATTATTTGCTAACATGTTTCTGTAAAAATGATATAATTTCTTAATCAATTTAATACGCTAATTATAACAAGTATTTAATTTTAATCAAAATTGCTCTAGATATCATTTGATTTCAATTATATTTTCGGAGAAATCATAGTTTAAAAATAACTCAGCGAGAAAATAATGAGCAATGGGCGGTCACACGGGACTGGGACGGCGACGTAAATTAGACAATTAATTAAATAGTTACTACGTTACTGTCTCCCATTTTGTGTTAACTTTTTGCTATTAGAAATTCTGGCAAACCGAGCACGCAACCCATACGAGCGAATTTCCTCTAAAAATAACAAATAAGTATTCCTATGATAGTAAAGATACTATTTTATACTAATGTCCACGCAGATGAAGTCGCGTCAATAGCTAGTGAATAATATTGATTTTGTTTTTTTAATAATATTATTTTTTGCGAATAAATGCGAAATTATAGATTTATTTTCTTTTAAAATGCGATATTTTATTTTTTATATGGGAAAATAACGTATCCCTAACTACAGCACCCGGCATTCTATAATGCACTTCGATGCTTAGAAAGAAACAATCGGTTAGCTTCGGCTTCGTAGAGCGTTGTCTCTGTCGCATAAAACACTAACAGTCCGGTATCTATTAAGAGCGGTCACAACTATAGTAATAGTTGTCAACTTCAATGAAGTCGGTTCTTTTTTATT
>DWQB01000010.1:0-13596 GCA_018252435.1 Gindanes brontinus
AAAATGCTGGTGGCGGTGGTCGCCATGTTTGCGGTCTGCTACTTCCCTGTTCACCTGCTTTCTGTGCTGAGGTAAAGTTTGTTAGACAGATTACAACTAGACCTGTTTAACTGACGTTCATGAAGGAGGTTCTTTATTCGAGTGTATGATATATGTTTGTTGCCTCGTTTCTCTGTTATTTGGGAACCGATTTGGATAATTCTTTTTTGTTCGGGGTTTTCTGATTGGTCCCATACTTTTTAGAAAATAATATACCAAACCTAAGTGTCGGACTATAAGAAATAAAGTTTTTTGAGGTGGGTGTAAGTAACTCGTGTTTATATGAACATAAAAAAGACATGGGAAGTCGTATGCTATGCTTTTGTAAATAAAGTATAGTTTATAAAAACTAAAGAAACACGCATTCGTAGCAAATGAAATAAAAAAAATAAAATAATGTAATAGGAATCAAGAAAAAGAAAAAGAGAGAGGAATGTCCCTTTTAATCGGTATACTAACTAATGACTATTTTGTGGTCAATTAATCAAAAATTAAACTTTAAATATCAATTTATTGTATTGTCATCGTGTTCTACTTGAGCGCAAAATTTTGAACGATTTGGACATGTGAAATGAATTAAAATATAATCCAAAGATTCCGTTACATCGATACATAGTCACAAGTCAAGCTAATATAAAGCGTATATTGACTTATTTTTACGACCAATATAAAATTTCCATATTAGGACGATCTTATGAAAATGGTTATGTAAATGATAAAATCTACAAGATGAATTTCCGTTAGGATTTATAGTCTTATGTTTCTGGAAATGAAATAAAATGAACAGAATATTTAAATTCTCTGCACTATCCGGACGAAAAATCTTAGAGAATATTTGTACCAATGAAAATTTTTGTGAGAATTGGTTTTAAGCAATTTATATTAATTTGTTTAAATGTGGTACAATTTGAATTGTTGTCTGTGAAACAACATTGTAACGACATATATTTTTCCACTGTGCAACAACAATAATTTTTCAAACTATGTAACAACAAATATTTTTCATATTTCGATTTTGTGCGCATGCAAAAAGTTTTTACTCATTTACATATCTCTTATCTCTCGAGAATATCAATACTAATATAACTAACAACTAATATCAAACATTACATTTAGTTTTAAGAAGTCTAAATTAAATATTAGTTTTAAGAAATCTAAATTAAGTTCTAATTTTTATTGCAGAATACTAGACACTATAAATTCGAGAGTTTGCATGTATTTTTTAACCGACTTCAAAAACAAGTACTAAATTCAATTGTATCTTTTCTGTCTGTTACCTCGTTTCTTCGCCATTTTTGATCGAGAGGATTTGCTTTTGTATCGGTCCCATAACTTTGAAAAAACAATCCGTTCAAACCATTCCAACAGGTCCGAAATTAGGGAATGATGTTTTTAGAGGAAGGTCTATTAGTCTGAATAAATATGTACAAGAATGTCATTGGAGTATCTTCTTTTCTAAAAAGGACTTGTGTTTGTTTCAATTTTAATTCGTAACCAAAACAAATATTGACTTCAATCTATATATTTTTATAGAACACCTTTTACAAACAATTTGAGAAAAGCATTAACGGAAAAAGCGTCACTAATTGGACTTCACTGAAGAGAACTCTTGAGTTTTTTAATGGACGATATGAAATATTGAAGTATGTGTGTTGGACTAGAATCTCTCATATAGAAAATAGTCGGTTTATTCATCTTTGGTAAATTTTCGGAGACTCCTACATATATTATATGGCATGGATACATATATACGGATTGCGAAAGTATTTTGATAGAATAAGGGGGATGTTATTTCGACGTGTCTGTGAATGTGTCTGTATATCTATGTATCTGTTCGTGGTATAGTAGCTCTGTAGGTCATCAGATATTTTCTGCTGCTTTGAAGCTGCGGTAGCCCAGTTGGTAGGGCGTCTCCAGTACTAATGGGGAGGTCGTGGGTTCGAATCCCGCTCGCAGTGAAATTCTGCAAATTATATTTACTTTAAATATCATCTTTTGAAAAGAGTTTATTAAAGAAAGATCTTTTCTAGTTGTTGAAAATTAGATCAATCAGAATTTGATAACTCTGACCATACGCTGCAGTGTCATCCGGAAATAGCAAGATACGGGCTCATTCGAAAAGTCTCGACCCATTGATTACAAATATATATTCTTTATTGTACACCACGTAAATATATTTAAAAAGATAGATAAAAAGAATGGTACCTACAATTTGGCGGTCTTAACGCTAAGTAGCGATTTCTTCACATATTAAAAGGATACAGTCAGTATTTTGGCGATTTCCGATGACATCCATATATACATCGAGCACCTGTCGTTCATTCCCTCTTTTTCGAGCTTAGGGTTGGTGTAGTTTTTTTTAAAATATGGGACCAACTGGAACACAAACCCTCTCAAAGAGAATCATCCAAATCGGTTTAGATATGACAGAGAAACAAGGCAACAAACATAAAAATACAATTGAATTGAGAATCTCCTTTTTAGTAGTCGATTTAAAATATTTTTGCTCCCATATATACTGTATTTCGAGCAGTAATTACTGTTCACTGTAGTATCATTGCTGATATACTCCTTTTTTTATTTTCAGCTAAATCTTTCAAAAAGAATTTCGATTTCTTTTAGTGCAACGTTCCACATTATCAGCATTCGACACACGTACATATTTGGCTTCTCTGAAAAGATTTTTACTTTCATGTCATATGGCTCGAAGGTCCCGATCGGATCCCCTAAGGGTATTTGTAGGGAACTCTGTAGAATTTCAACAAATTGCCGTTTGCAAAGTCTGGGAAAACTCGTCCCTACTCCCCGGTGCATTATACGATTCGTTCTGCCCACAGAACACAATAAACGTTGTTTCATATATTATTTATTGATGTTTTTGTTGGATCTACTTTTTGTAAAACGACATAGTTTTCTTAGTGACCGATGAGATTTCAAATTCTACTACTCTTTTGTATATTACGACATGTACGTTTTGAGTCTTTTTAGTAGTAAAATGATATCGGGGATCCCCCTTTACTACTCTCACTATAGAACGTGGAGTATTTTTTAAGAAGGACGACCTGCGCAGTACTAAACGTTTAATGGATAAAACCACAATCAGACAACAAAAATGGGAGTTGTTTTAGATTAGATGGAAACATAACAAGATTATACGCATATTAAAAGAATTTCAAAAGCCATATTCCATAAAATTGAATGACATGCACCAATAAAACCTACGCAATAACGAAGTAAAAGCGGAATGCAAAACATTGTTGCGAACGCGAACATATTTGAATTGTTATGAATGATGAATGAAATGAACTATGAATACACCACCAAAATACGATATTGCAATAGTAATTTGTATATTCTAAAAATAGTTTGTACACACGAAGTGCGCATAGTCCTCCCAATTGCGTTGGTGTACCTCATAAACGATTACAAGGTTAATCAAAGTAAAGCGCCATTGGTACGTGGATGAGTGACCACTATCATCAACCCATTTCTATCCCACTGCTGGGAGCACGGGTATCCTCTAATGGATAAGAAAGTTTGGGCCATAGTCCACCACTGCACTTAGGTATGCAGATACTTACTTCAAAATGTTTTCCTTCACCGAAGAGCAGTGATAATTATACAATACGCACATAAATTTTAGCAGAAAATTATCAGAGTTATTAGCTACTCAGCTATAGGATGAGTGAACGCTAGTGGAAAATTTCATTCACGCTTCCGTGCTTCAGTCGATTTCAGTTATCATCGATAGACAACAGTCGTTAAACCTCGTCGAAGATCCTGCGGATAATTCGGAATCAATCAGATAGACACGGAGACCACGAAGTGGCCCCTCACTTAAAAAAGCCTTATTATAATGTGCTGCAAGCAAAAAGGCAACTTAAATACACACACGCGTACACACACGATTCAACGGTGTGTTTATGTGCGCCTTCGATCGATTTAAAAGTTGTATTTAGATTAAAGTACAGCCGAGTACGAGCTTGCCAAAGAAAATTCCTACCTTTAAAAGACAGTGGTATGACAGTGGGAAGATTTTAACACACGATTAGAAATATGCTGGAAATACATTTATGTTTTGGCGACGTGATGCATCAAAAACCCCACGAACGGTCCAACACAGTAATAATAAATCTGTCTATAACAATACTATATGCACGAAATAGATATGATTGTGATGTGGGAAGAATGAAGGGTGTTCGGAGATTTTATGAGTTTACAGTCTAGCCTTTCTTTCCACACCGATCTGAATGTTGAACAGGCAACAAATAATTATGTATTTATACAAATATCGCGCATAGCCCCGACATTGGTGTAACTCGAAAGCAATTACGAAAGTTAAGCGGCGTAGGGCGCGGTCGGTACCAGAACAGGTTTCCGTGCTTTGCAGGGGTACGTTAGGACCTCGGATCGATAGGATCGATAGATAACAGTCATCAAATCTCGTCGAAGACCCTTTGGTGGTTTGAAAAAATATTGATGTTTATCAAGTGTGTATGATGAAATGATTTGAACTTGAAATTTCTTTAACAGAGTGGCGTACGATGTCAAACAGAGTGACGTAATGACGTGCATCGCGCTAATATCCCACGTGATGTGCTACGCGAACTCCGCAGTTAATCCTCTTATCTACAACTTCATGAGCGGTGAGTGACAAAGTAATCCTTTGACATAGCAATAGAATAAAATTCGATCATTTAATTCTGTCACGTATTATATGAGTATACAGTTACTATTTACATCAAGAAACTGTTTCCATCATATTTATTTACCCGGAGGGACGTTAAAGTAGATTTATGTACTTAAAGCAGTTTATATAAGTCGTGGGCGGAACAGACGTGTAAAGGTTGTAAAATTTCGAATTTACGTAATTTAAAAATATTTTTATTTTCTAAGGCCACAACTCAACTAAACTTAATTTTTTGCATTCTGAGAGGTTAAATATAGTATCTAACATTTTTGTTAAATCTACTAAAATGTTTGGATTTTTTTTCTTTATGCTTTTTTTCCTTTTTGCCTTTTGTAGAAGAGATTGATAGGTTGAGAAAATGTAGCTACTTTAAAATGGAGTTCCTACGAGTGTAGAAAATATAACGTTAATCAGTATGCGGTTATGTATAGAATGCAAAACGTCATACAGCACGTTATTCACATCACGTAACAAGAAAACGCGAAACAAGAACTCGACAAGAACTTACTTCATATTAACTGTCATTTGCAAACATTTTGTACTCTTAGTATTAGGGATAGACAGTTGAAGCAAGTCAAGTAAACCTCGTATTTTTAGTAAAGAAAATGGTTGCCGTCGACTTCAAGATATTTATTTTAAAGTTGGGTTTTGACCTAACTTTAAAGCTTTGGCTTTGGCACGAGCTTTGGCTCGTGATTGAATCCTTTTTTTCTTTTCATACCAATGATGTCACTTTTTCCTGACTAATTGTAATATATTTATTGGCCTGTGTGTGTATGTATGAATGTTTGTTCCTTTGTGGCATACTATAGATCAAACGTGTGGGATTTAGTGAGACTATACGTCAATCGACTTAGTAATTCTTATTTAATTTTATTGCCTATAATAAAAAAAGTGATTAATTGACAGAATAATTATTTTGATTATTATTTATGCAGTAAAAATGTCAATAAGTTACCAAAATTTTTATTTCTCACTTTTGTTTTCCTGTTTCTATATCAATACTATCAGGACTTTTTTCAATATTATTGGTTTCTTACCTGCGTAAGTTTAATTATTAAGTGTACATTTAAACACTGCTTTTAAATACATTTAATCACTTCTTACTCAATCCTACCCATTGTTTTGTTGGATAAGATCGCTACTTAACGGCACAAGAACAAGTTGTACCATCTTGTTAATTTCACTTTTTTTTTAAGTAATCAAAGAATGTATAGCTTACAAATACCCAAGCTACAAAATTTTATTTTATTTGATAAATTATATTTATAAATTTATTAACAAAAATATTTTCTTACAATTGCAAATCGCAGATTTTAAGATGTAAAATTTAAATTTAAATGTTAAAATCACTATTAATATTAAGCTTAAATCTTTGTTATTTTAAAAACAAATCAGCAGTTCTCGGCAGCATTTCGCTTAATTTCTCCTGTTTTACATGACAGTGCTTGGCAAGTAGTTTGAATTTCATTAATTTACTAAAAAACCAAAGAATCGGAAAACTTGGCGCTGTGTTTTGCATTCATAAATTACTTCAGAGATAATAATTGTGGGTAGAAAAACGTTATTCGTAGAAATTTACTAAATTCATGCAATCGCAAACTGAATATTACCGGATTCATTGCACACTTCAGTATGAAGTGATGTAGGAATTCCCAAAAGTTAGTAAAGATAGCATTAATTTATTAATTTTACCTTTACTTTTAAGAAACAGCTTTGATCTTGTTCGAAATAACCACATACAGAAATTCGTTTTTCAAAGCATTTTGTTAACAATACAATTTAAATACGTAGAAATTCACCTTATAAATAAGTATTTATTACAGTAGCATTCAGCAGCATGATTCCTTAAACTATGTGCGTATTTCTAGAGTAGTAGATCGTAGAGCAAAATTAGAAAAGATACGTCACTCAAAATTTCTATGAAAAATAAAACAAACAAAAATGCATTCGTATTTCATTATTTATGGACTATGTTTTTCACTCCATTATGATGACAAATAAACGTGTGAAATCGGGTAAGCTAGCCAGATACATCCTCAATAAGTATTCCATTCCCAAATATGAAAATGTTATAAATATTTTAATAAATGGACAAAAAACTGGATTTATAGCATATTCAAGCTCGTTCAACTGACAAACAAAATTCCATAGAACGAGTACGTACGAAGTAATTAATTCTAGTTAGGTATACTAGAGACTAGCGATGCAGGAGATTCAAGTGATGAGCTTGCACATTGAAATTGTTTTATGCATATCTAAGTAATAGCTGTACTTTTCTGGTTTTATGCATATTTAAGGAAATGCTGTATTTTGTCACGTTGGCAAAAATAGAACTCATATTTTGCTGGAGCTGAGTGCGACCTTTTTAAATGCTGTTTCAGTACCCTGTAGCTACTTCGTCTTAAAAAAACTAGGATAATTTTTGGTATTATATGTAAGCTAGCTATTTTAAGTCATCGCTATTTAATGAATATACATTTGTACAGTTCTCAAAATGAATGATTTCTATTCTATTTTATTCGCATATAAATAAATCTGAACTCATTTTTGTATTAACGTACAGATATAAAATTAGAAATTTTACCGCTGTATATAATTAGGGCATTGTAAATGTTCGTCAGTATTCGTTATTATGATGAGGCTAAAAATTGTTTTTACGTTCCATAATTTTCAATCAAAAGTAATTCTCAATCTCCATATTTTAATATACTTGTTTTAATAAGGAATTCTGTCATATGGAAAACCAATAAAAATAGATAGAAGGTACATGAAAACCGATGTCAATCATAAAATAAAATCAATGGAAATATGCACGTGCGAATATCCATTATACCTTATTTCATTTTTAATTTAACAGTATTTTTTATAATTTTACATCTTGCATTGATTACTTTTTAAAATCTACTTATTCATATATGTTCTGCTTGTGTCAAATGATTATTTTGTTTTCAGGATTCCCAGGGTTTTCAGGTTAGTAAGGAGATCGAGGAGTTCCGTACTGAAACTTTAAAAATAGTCTTTTTTAATAACAAAAGGCATGCCGCCCGATTTTTTACACACGTTTTATTGAACATATGAAACACGCATGTCCACCAAAAATTGTTAATTATTGGTGGACATGTTATTATTTAAATATTTTCATACAGTTTAGTTTATAAACTTTGGTTAAGATTAATTTTTGATACCCACTAATTGGTACCCTTTATCGGCAGGAATTTGGTTTTTACTGCACCAGCATTATGTGCTTTTAAATCAATTAACCCCCTAACATTTTGTTGTTAATCAAAATCCGTTTCTCAATTTAATACCTAATATTCGTACTGGATTAAAAATTAATGCTCTCTGTTGTTGCAGGCAAGTTTCGTCGGGAATTCCACAGGTCGTATTTCAAATGCTTCTGCTGCTGCCAAGGTGCTGCTGCCACTAACCAAAACGGGACTTCCTTTGGTCCTATTGGGAGTTCCAAGACCGGCACTACTAGGACTGTTGTGAGACGCAACGATTCATGCGTTAGTTATAGACTCACGCATCTCTCCCCGTCAAACCATAATAGCATCCATATAGCCGGCAGAAATACGAACACATCGTTCATAGAACATATGAATGGCAACCGAAGGCCCAAACTCTGTGACGATTCCATCAGCGAATCAGTTAGGTTCACACTAACAACAGACGTTGATAGGGATTGACAATTGAACAAGGACTTTCTTAATGCCTTTAACACTGATCTCAGAAAACGTGACATCGTCGGCGGGTACGTAACAAGAAGTACCAATAGTATAGATTGTAAACCTTACTACGATTGTTATAAAGGTCAAGGAACAAGTCGTGTGTGTGAATTTGATAAGAAAATGTACACTGATGATCATGTTGTTGACGACGAAAGACATAGTGATACGTACGCGGACTATCGCAGTTGTGACAATGAAATTAGAGACATGTTTCTCGTTAGTCACGAAACTAAAAACGGGTTCAAATTTAAGTTTAACCGTAGTCTTAATAGTTGCCAGATCAAGAATAAACGGAAGCTGAATTCTTTCTATTAGAAAGAAATTATATATACAGTCAAACCTGGGTACGAACGGTAAAAATCTATAAACCTACAAAGGCTTCTTATAGAAGAATCCTGGGCCTTTATAAACTTCAGAAACGAAAAAAATTGCCCCTTAATTGGTCCCTTGAACTCTAGCTTATCCAGGTTTGATTATATTTCATGAAATAAAACGGCAAGTGATTCTTCTATATTTTATTACAACTATCATTAAAGTTTGTTGTAAAATAATGATGTATGTAAATATGAACTAAAATTGTTTACTAGATTTACAGATTTGTGTCATAAATTAATGTTTGTATATTCTAGACGTATATTGTATATTCTATTTGTATACATGTATATAGATTACGAATTTCATCACGTCATTAAACCATCATTTTTATTACTCGCTATTTACTTACTTAAACCAATAACTCTCCATTACGGTGACTTAAGTAATGTAAGATTAAACACAAAATAATCATAAATTTCTTCACATTATCGACGTATTATTTATCCACAGCTGAGCACGGGTCACTTTTAAGAAATAAGGCTTAGGCCCGTTTAAGTACGGATTACCCTCTTTTCAATACTTTTTGAAAATCCTTACGTAAGTAGATTACCTGACGGGTTTTATACGTTTCAATGACAATTTATAGCATACAATACATACAATACAACTTTGTAGACACTATGTTGTAAAGATCAAATATTACAATTTATAGGAAGTTAATTTATTGAATCAGGCGTTCCTTTGCGGAAGTCCATTGTTACTAAATTGGGTTAAAACTACATCGCAACAATTCCCGATACACGCCGCAAACACTGAATCATGGCGTTGTCGAGTCAATACAGCCCTCATGATGCCGAGAGAGAGGGTCGGCGGTAAACTGCATGAAGGCTGCATGATTAGCAGACTTCACATGCCTTCAAAATATTTTTTTAAAAGTTGCTCAGGCATGCATGTTTTCTTATGATGTTTTTCTTCACCAAAGAGCAATGATAACTAAAGAAGCTAGCTATAGCTATTACAAATCATATACTTAAAAGTTATCAGAAGCCTAAATAGCGTCGTTCTTAAATAATCCTAAATATTACTAGTACAAATTTAATTTACATCAGTCATACAACATTTTATAGATTGTCCCGTGAAGCAATCTGTTCTATCCTTAATTATGTTATAAAAAAGGCAATCAACATAAAACTACACGCCCCCTTTATCCACAAGATTACCCGCTGTGTTGTATATATTTTTAATATCCGGGCCAGCCAAGGAAAAGTCACTTAAAATGACAGCTTTTATGTCACATAAGAAACTAGTGCAGTGATATCATAGTGGCTTAAACCACGAGAGTGCAGACCCAGCATTTTTTAAAGTGAAACATACTATAAACTAAGACATTTATGTACAGTATTGATCCACTAAAAAAAGACTAATGAACAGATCTACCGAAATTATGCAGACGAAGATTTCCGGACGTTTTGAACGACAGATGGTTTGTAATGTGAGCTCTGAAATGGAGTGTCCGTCATTTGTTTTGTTATTAATAATCCTAGGTTAATTTTTTGGAAAATTATTGTCTGAAAGCTATTTTAAAGAACGATATGAACTATGTTTTCGTGTCGAGTATGCCTTAAACTGCCGAATAAACGTTAAAAAACTGTTACAGTAGGTATCTTTAATTATTCTAATAAAATGATGTTTGTATTTCCACAGTTTCTCTCATTTCGTATACAAGTTATACGAGTAGAATACGTGTACGACTGGCGCCAGAATAGGATATCGGGTTCGCGCTACGAGGTAACGTTTTTCCGTATCGACACCAGTCTGAAAATAGGTAAGCAACGCTGCGCTATAGAAAGAGACAGATAATGGTGAACCTAATAAACAAAATAAAATAAAAAATAAATACAAATGTAATTGTAAAAATAAAAATAAATACAAATGCACCTTTTTTTAAAATTATTTTTAAGAGAAAATTAAGAACTTCGCCGCGTATACCTACGTGTTTAATTAATATAAATTGGCAACATAAAGTTAAAACTCGATCCGCGCGTACCTCAGTTGACGTTTTCATTTTATTTATCATCTCTCATCGGTGGAGGAAAGCGTCATGAAGAAACTTGCATACCTGGGAATTGAAATGTAAAGACTGCCGTGGACTATACGGAGACTAATAACGTTTGTAAAAGTTTAAGAACCCCCGACTGTTCAGCATCTATCTATCTATATCTTTGTAACCGATGCATTGATACCTTTTAAATGAGCCCAAACACGATACATGTACTGCAAATTGTTGAGGCGTTTGCCATAATAATATATAAACATTAAAATCACATAATACAAATTTTTTAATCGATCTAATTTTCAGGAACCAGAAAAGAGCGGAGTATCTACAATCGGCTGAACCGATTTCAATCAGGTAGCTAAGGATACTCGGTCAAAATATCTTTTAAACAAATTAACTAGATCTAAATCGGTTAGGTGCTTAGATGCCACGGACAGACACAGACATACAGACGCACAGACACGTCAAACTTACACCCCACTTTTTGTCAAGGGTTAAAATGATGATGGGTGCTAGCTTAAATTTAAATAGATATGTTTTGTTCTTTTTCCTACTAACTAATGACCCGACTGTGCAACGCAAAATATGGTAATGTTCAACAATCTGTGTATGTATGTTCTTTTGTGAAACTCTAGAGATGAAACGCGTTGGCCGATTTTGATGATTTATGCGTCTATGAACTTATATCAGTCTTGCTAGTATCATTAAATATCACAAGGAAAAAAATAAAGTCGACCATAGTCCGCCACGCCGGCCAAGTGCGGATTGGCAGACTTCACATGTCTTCGAAAACTTTTTAAGAATACTCAGGCATGCAGGTTTCCTCACGATGTTTTGTTTCACCAAAGAGCAGTTATATAATTATACAATACGCACATAACTTGAATACAAAATTAGAGGTGCGTGTGTTAGCGAAGTCGGACTGGCCGGAGTTCTTAACCACTCGGCTATCACTGCTTTTAATTACTGAATAGGTATAATGAACATTAAATGATTGAATAGGTATTTAAAAATTGTTTTTACGTTTCTTTTATCACTTTTCATGCAAAACAACCGTTTTCCCCTACGCATTTTTGCTAAATGACAGGCTTATGTAGCCTTGAGCCTTGTTAGATCACTAGAAGCGTTAATAATCAATAGTTCCGACCACCGTAAACTACTTAACCATACCCACGATAGTAACTCTCAATGCAATGACAAGATTAAGAATTTTACCTTTTCCTGTAATCTCAATTAATAAGCGTAAAATAAAAAAGTTTAATTAAAAACTCAACTTCGCAGAAAATTATATTAAATAAAAACTGAAAGAAAAGCAAAGTAAAGACCAATAGTTTACTCTTTTAAATTTTTCTTTGCAGTTTTTATTTATTACAATTCTTTCCGCAGTCGAGTTTTTTTTAATTTTTATATTAACTGTTTTTATTCTCTCTCTTCTTTTCAGTCAGTCGATGACCGCTTCGGTGCTGACGCTGACTTTCATCTCAATGGATCGCTGGTACGTCATCTGCTTCCCGTTTTTTTTTTATATTCTAAACCTAGCAAAAGGCAGACGGGCCACGTGATGGTAAGTGGTCACCGACGCACTTGGACACGAGCAACATCAAGGGAGTCGCCAATGCCTTGCCGGTTTGTAAAGAGAGCTCTTTTAGCGCTACGTTTGAAGAACCCCGTGTCATAGTGCTCTGGGAATGTCTCTGGAGGAAGATCGTTCCAATATTTTTATTAAATAATACCTACATTTTTATGCGCATCTTTTTAGACGCATTTTACGATCTTCGAAAAATTATCTGAAAGGTTTCTTTATGAATAAATAGTTTTGGCCTGCAATAAAATACACTATATATTAAAAAAGTATGATAAATATTAAAAAAGGATATGTGGTGGAACACCACGTCACCCATCCAAGTACCGATCGAACCCAAACTTGCTTAACTTTTGTAATCGTTCACAATGCGAGTTTGTTTATTGCATTATTATTAAAGAATCTATTTAATGATGCTGAATACTGTTACGATCGACTTGACCCAGCATCTGCAGGACTGCAGCCAATCACTGTTGGCATTTTTTATTGATTTAACGGAGTACGTCAACAATACTTGGGAATTTCTATTGAAAACTAATCGAACTGCGAACCCGTGCGATAGTTTCAAATGTACCTAGCAAATAACACGTACCAAATCAACGTATCGAAGGAGTTGCCGACGTGAATTGAACCTTATATGTCAGAGTTAAGGTCATAAATTCACTGTGAGTACAAGAATAGTGGAGTATGCGATTGAATTTGAACTGAATCGCCTCAGGGGACCAGCTCCGTAGCGATGCTGGGAGGAAATTACGCAGAGTTAGTACGACTTCGAATCCCTAAAGGTCTTTGTTCACATCAATACGTTTTTTTTGGTTATGTACATTCTCTCATTTGTAAACTTGCCTGCTCCCGTATCATAGGGTCTTAAATCAGTGTTATTTTAATTTAGGTACATCCTAATTTGATATATCAAACTTGCTGATACAACCACACGTTGCTGTGGCTCAATTGTTGTAATAGATGGAATGAAATTTTTTACTCATACTTTTTACTTAGAATCACATAATCGTTCACGAAATATTAAAGTGATCCGGTTATGGCGTGAACATATATATAATGGTGAATAGAATGTATAATCTAGAAATCGAAACACAACGCCATCTACCGGGTGTACGCAACCTAGATGTCAAACGATGTTAGAGAGCTGTATAGCTTACAACCGCCATCTATCTTTTAT
>DWQB01000011.1:0-13592 GCA_018252435.1 Gindanes brontinus
GCTCGAGCCCCTCTTCCGTCAGTGCCCGGCGCCCGTTGGCATCGATCCCGACGCGAAAAAACAAAAATTTCGCCCTCTCACCCACCCTTTATAGGTTACTTACGTACGTGAATTCGTCAAGGTCACCTATACTGGGGAAAACTCAAATTCACATTTGGTGCGCTTTGTCCAAATTGAGTAGGGAGTGGCAAGCGCAGCGTGAAGCACCTAGAATATTGGACACCGTGGAGTGGCTTATACCTTTCTTGGACTGCTTCCATACATATTTGCCGTGTCAGGTTTTATTGAACCGACACTTTAGGATTAAGACAGTAAAGCAAGACTTTACAAATTTTTATTGACAATAGACGGTAGAGTTGATAGATAACCATATTATTGATTGACCAATATATAAATCCATATATCTTATATATATTACAATTGACGAAAACCTCTAACAATGTTTGTTCGCACGCCTGTTACGAGGAACCCTGTGGTAGAAGGCCGTAAATCGGCGGAACCGGAGCAGGCTCCGAGATCCCCTGGAAAAATCCTCCCTATGGTCTCTGCTGTCAGACGAAGTATAGGTGAGTGGGAGACCGGAAAAGCCCACAATACTGGACCTCCATCAGCTGTCACTAAAGGAGATGTAGCACACACATTATCCACAACATCTGGGCAGATAGCGCAAACTATACCCCAAAAAGAAAAATCCCCAAACAGTGGCAGCCGAGTGCTAGAGGCCAGGGCCTGTCTCGTCAAAGCAAAGTCTCTCCTTAACCAGTCGCGCAACATAAAGACCGAAATAAAGACAGAGGTGACGCAAGCGGTCGAACGGTTGTATCGACTGGTTAAGGAGGCAGAAGAAGGCAAGAGTGGAACAACTCCAAAACCACAGCCCAGGGCCGCCTACGGGACCTCGACGACGACGGACACTCTCGTGGCCAAAAAATTGGACGAAATCCAAAACATGCTGAAGGAAAACAGCACACAATTAAACCAGATAAACGACATCGTCACGAACCAGGCTGAGAAAATTGAGAACCTCACCAGTGAGGCAAGAACATATGCCAGTGCCGTGGCCTGCAACAGGGCGGCTGCAGCCGACCGGCCCAGGGTACTGCACTCGATAATTGTTTCGTCAAATTGTGAAAAGGACACTGGTGAGGTAGTTCTCAATAAAATTAGACAGAATATTAAAGCAAGGGACGAGGGCCACAGAGTGGAAAGAATAAAAAAGGCAAAGGACGGACGGATCATTGTCAGCTGTAACACGGAGGCCGAAAGGGAAAAAGTGGCAGATAAAATCAAACATGGAGGGGGATCACTAAACGTGGAAAATATTAAAAATAAGGATCCACTTCTGGTGCTCAGGGATGTCTTAAATTATAACAGCGACGGAGATATACTAGACGCCCTGAGAAACCAGAATGGATACCTCTATAAAGATCTCGGCGAGGATGACGTGAGAGTGGAAGTCCGCTTTAGGAAAAAGACCAGAAACCCTCACGCCAGCCACGTCATCCTAAGAGTATCCCCCAAAATATGGCAGCGGGCACTGGATGCAGGAATTGTATATATAGATTTACAAAGGATCCGAGTGGCAGACCAATCGCCACTCGTTCAGTGCTCGCTATGCTTAGGATACGGTCACACCAGACGGTTCTGTAAGGACACCGCCGAAAAATGCAGTCACTGCGGGGGGCCGCATCTCAGAGTCGAGTGCAGTGATCTACAAGCTGGCATAGAGCCTTCCTGTTGCAATTGCCTTAGTGCTAAGTTAGAAAGAATAGACCACAGTGCCTTTAGTGACGACTGCCCGATAAGAAAGAAGTGGGATCTGCTAGCACGATCGTCAGTAGCATATTGCTGAAGGCACCCCAACTGCAAGCGCAGATAAAAACCCTCCCGTTTTTCACCCATCAGTGTCTCCACTCTCTGTGGCCCAGGTCAACCTGCAGAGGAAAGACCTGGCCACAAAGGAGATAATGATGGGAGCAAAACAAAAAGGGTTGGCATTTGCACTGCTCCAGGAGCCATATGTGGGACGGGCGAAAAGTATGAAGGATTACGGCGGTGTAAGGATCTTCCAATGTGCTAAACAAGGAGATGGGACAGTGAAGGCAGCTATAGCGGTATTTAACAAAGATCTAGAAGTTATGCTGTACCCGCAACTCACCACCAACAACATCTCGGTGGTGAGGATCCGGTCTAGCGCTTGGGAATTCAACGCCGTGTCCTTCTACTTCGAACCCGATAAGCCTATAGAGCCATACCTGGAGCAGTTAAAAAGCATAGCGTCCCAACTCGGGCCTAAAAAATTAATAATAGGCGGCGATGCAAATGCAAAAAATCCTTGGTGGGGCAGTAGCAAAGTTGACTACAGAGGGGAAGAATTAGCGGGAGCACTAGAAGAAATTGGCTTTCAGGTACTCAACATAGGAGACATCCCTACTTTTGATACAGTGAGGGGGCAAAAGGCTTACACCAGCTACATTGATGTTACAGCATGCTCTTTGGACCTACTGGATCGCGTAGCGGATTGGTACGTGGACGAAGGCGTAACGAGCTCGGACCACAACTGCATACTCTTTAAAATTAATTATCTTAAACCTTTTGGACCAACAACAAAACGCACGACTAGGCTATACAAAACCAAAAAAGCAAATTGGAGCCAATTTCATGAGAAACTGGCCCAATTTGAAGCTGAATATAAAATTAACAAAACAACAATAGAAAATATTAGCAATATCACAATATTAGAAACAAAAATAAGAACACTCACAAAAGCAATCACAAAGTCGTGCGAAGTTTCGATACCAAAACTTAAAACAGAGCAAAAACTTACTTTGCCGTGGTGGTCCGAGGATCTCGCTGCGCTGAAGAAGGAGGTAGCAACCCGGAAACGGAGAATCCGTTGCGCGGCCCCGGCCCGAAGAGCATATGTAGTAGACGAGTACCTGAAAAAGAAAGATGAATATGAAACACAGGCTAAAAAGGCACAAATCAGCAGCTGGAAGAGCTTCTGCGAGAAACAGAATAAGGAGGGAATTTGGGAAGGGATATACAGGGTGATTGGCAAAACTACCAAGAGGCACGAAGATCTGCCCCTCATGGACAATGGAAGGGTGATGGAGCCTGTCGAATCGGCCCGGTTGCTGGCTGAAACCTTCTACCCAGAGGACTTAGAAGAAGAAGATAATGCGGACCACCGTATGATCAGGGAATTAGCGGAAAATATAAATGAAGGGGTACATGATGTCAAACATGACCCCCCATTTACTATGGCAGAGCTACTATCTACGGTGGAAAGTTTTAATCCGAAAAAAGCCCCTGGGTTAGACGGACACACAGCCGATATATGCAGCCATGCCATTCGGCAGGATCCAGAAGCCTACCTTGCCCTTTTTAATAAATGCCTGTCACTTGGATATTTCCCCCAAATCTGGAAGGAGGCCACAGTGGTGGTGTTAAGGAAGCCGGGAAAGGCTGACTACACGCATCCGAAATCTTACAGACCCATCGGACTCTTACCAGTAATGGGTAAACTGCTGGAAAAATTAATCGTCTCAAGGATCAGGTGGCACCTCGTACCGAAGATGAGTCCAAGGCAATATGGCTTTATGCCCCAAAAAAGCACTGAGGACTCCCTCTATGATCTAGCGAAACACATCCGCAACAAAATAGATAGTAAGAAACTGACAGTCGTGATATCGCTAGACATAGAGGGAGCCTTCGATAGCGCATGGTGGCCAATTATAAAAGTCCGACTAGCCGAGGAGGGGTGCCCCTCGAACCTGAGGCGTATTTTAAGTAGCTATTTGCAAGACAGGAGTGTAAGAGTTAGATATGCAGGAGCTGAATTTGCGAAACCAACTAGCAAAGGATGCGTGCAGGGCTCCATTGGCGGTCCCATTCTGTGGAACCTCCTGATAGACTCACTCCTTAAGGGGCTGGAAAGCCGTGGCGACTATTGTCAGGCGTTCGCGGACGACGTGGTCCTTGTCTTCGATGGTGACACCGCACTAGAAGTTCAAAGGCAAGCAAACGCCGCCCTCGCCTATGTTTGGGAGTGGGGCATTAGAAACAAATTAAAGTTTGCGGCGCAAAAAACTAACGCCATGGTTGTTACAAAGAAACTTAAGTACGACACACCACTCCTAACCATGGGCGGGGTCGACCTACAAATGACATCGAGCATTAAAATTCTGGGAGTCACCATCGACAACAAGTTGACTTTCAACGACCACGTCGTCTGCGTCTGCAAGAAAGCCCTCAATATTTATAAGAGGCTCTCCACAGCCGCACGAGTCAGCTGGGGCCTCCATCCGGAGGTTATTAGAATTATTTATACAGCCGTAATAGAACCTGTAGTACTGTATGCAGCTGGGGTCTGGGCATCGGCTGCAAAGAAACTGGGAGTCCAAAGACAGCTGAATGCAGTGCAACGAGTGTTTGCTCAGAAGTTAACCAGGGCGTACCGCACTGTCTCCCTAAACTCGGCGTTAGTTCTGGCCGGAATACTACCTCTCAGCCTGAGAATACAAGAAGCAGCAGCTCTGTACGAGGCAAAGAGAGGAGTGCCACGGCCGGAACTAAAAGACCGAGAGGTTGAGAGAGCGGTACGCTTTGGAGAAACCCCACATCCTGCTAACCATATGCGCCTGCAGTTCGTGAGTCTGGTAGACCAGCAAGAAGTGGAAAACCACAATAAGCAAGCAGTAAGAATCTTTACCGATGGCAGTAAAACCGAGGAAGGAGTCGGGGCAGCTTTATCGTGGTGGAACCGAGAAGCTGAGACGAAGTTCCTCGGGTTGAAACTGTCATCGTACTGCACGGTTTACCAGGCGGAACTGCTGGCCATATGTAGAGCTACGAGGGAAACGCTTAAGAGCAGGCACTCCAGCATTGGACTTTACAGTGACTCCCGTTCAGCCTTGGAGTCGATCACAAATCCTTGTTCCCTCCATCCCCTAGCGGTGGAAGCCCGAAAAAATATCCAAACCATCCGGAACCAGAACAGGGAAATCTCTCTGTTCTGGATAAAAGCCCACGCAGGATTGGAGGGAAACGAGCGCGCGGATCAGCTAGCGAAAGATGCAGCAAAGAACACGAAAAGGAAGCCGGACTACGATCTTGTACCGGTTTCATTCGTCAAGCGTCAGATCCGTTCGGAATCACTTGACGAATGGAACCGACAATATGTGGAGGGTGGAACGGCTTCTGTCACAAAAATGTTCTTTCCAGACGCCAAGGCTGCGTACAGGACTATACGGCAACTAGGTACTAATGGCACGATGACCCAGCTTATGACAGGACACGGCGGCTTCTCGCAATACTTACATAGATTCAAATGTAAGGATAGCCCCTCTTGTGTATGTGACCCAGATGTAGCGGAAACTGTCGCCCACATACTGCTTGAATGCCCTGTTTTTGGAAAGGAAAGAAATGAAGTAGAACAACTTATTGACATTAAATTGGAATCGGGAATAATTAACAAAATATTAAATGACAAAATTAGAGTACAGAAATTTATAGAGTATTGTAAAACTATAGTTCTAAAAGTAAATAAGAGAAACAAAAATTAAAGAAAAATTAGGCTACGATGGAATATATATAAACCGTATATATATCACCATCACGCAACAACTAGCAATAAATCGTCAAACAAAATTACTTAAAGTTAAAAATCAAAAGAAAATTAAAATACCAATGCCACCAAGGTCTCTGATTCAGTTAGAGGATTGGAAGAAAAAAGAAAAAAAAAAAAAAAAAAAACCTAGCCTAACCTAACCTAACCCAGTTGCTCTTCGTCCCTCGAGCTAACAACATCGAAAACACGTGCGCTCCGCAATAAAAAATTAAGTTTCGTGGGTTTTTCGTAACGGTTTTCGAGTGCAACAAAAAGTGTTTTGTGCGGGAAGACGAGCCCGATCGTTTAGTGTTTGTTTCACCAAGATCGGACAAGTGGTTAAAAAGTTATTATTAAAAAACCTAAGTTGAGGTTAGTAGACAAAGATTTAATAACACAAAAATCGTCATAACTTTGGAAATAATCAACATCTCAGTGAAATTTTTGTGTCTACGGATAGAACTTTGTGCACCCCAAAATTGCACCTTTACAACTCGACCGCAAACACACGCCCTCTGGCGGAAAACTCAGAATTACGAAAAACCACGTGGCACGTGTTTGACGAAGGAGAGCAGCTACGGAAAAAATTTAAACTGGACAACTCTTACAAGGCCCTCAGAAGATACGAAAAAATTTTTCAGCCAAATCGGTCAGTAAACAAATTTTCTACAGCCGATTAAAGACGAAAACTTTGGAGGACTATAGCAGCCGATCCTGTGAGCATTCTTAAATTTTTTCTCGACTTTCACCTGCGCGCTCATCGGTTTAAGCAGCCTAACATTTTTATTTAAATTTGTATTTAATAGTTTAAGAAAAATAATTAATTAATTAAAATTTTAAGTTTTTGAGAATTGCCAAAAAAATTTGTACCGTGCTTTTATATATTATTACATGGTCATAAAGAGGGTTATTTACCAATAATTTTAATATTTTTTGTAAAATTTTAGGACAGATACTTTCGGAGATATATAATTTTATTTATTTTTTGGCTATAAATCGCTAAATATTAGTAAATATAAGATTTTTATTGTATAATTAGTCTCAAAAGCCATATTGTGAACCATTTGACCCCAAAGACCGGGTACCTAGCTTAAAAAACTAAAAAGATCCGAAACTTCTAGTAAACTATAATATTTTCGTATATATTAAAACCAGCCATATCTCCAAAAGTATTGGTCCTACGACGTCCGGACTTTTTCTGGATAGTGGGGCAGGTCCCATTCTTGCATTTTACGTAGGTATCAGCTATTTCTGAGCCAAAAAAATATTTCGCGCTGAAACCACCTTCAGGGGGAAGAGGAAGTCAGTTTACGAAGCCCATTGAAAACCCCGACCTCCTACGACGAACGGTTCCGGAGATATTTACTGTCAAAGTCGAGTTTTGACAGCAGGGCAGCCATTTTGAAATTTTTCAAACCAGCATATCTCCGGAACGCGGCGTCCTACGAGCGCGCGGATTTCGATTTCAGGTTCAGGAGGCTCCTATTTAACCACACATCCTACTTTCAGAGGTTTTCAGTCACCTGGAAAATCGACCCCCTGAAAGTGGTTACATCGAGAAGACCAGAGGGAACCCACCAAAACGAGCCCAAACTCGGGTAATCTGCGACATCTGGGAGGCGAGATATTGGCCGACGAAAACAACTGAGCGGCCATCTTGAAAAAATTTAAACCGCAATATCTCGCCAACCAGGGGTCGTGGAGCGCCGGGGTTTCTTTCCCTTAACTGGGCGGACTATAAATAAGCCGTTTAAAATACTTTCAGGCAATTTCAGGACCAAAAGTTTTTCAGGCCTGAAAATAAGACTAAAGTGTAGCTCTCGAAAAGCCAAGCCAGGAGAACCCAAGCTCGAGTATTCTCGGTCCAGTGGTTCCCGAGATATTTAAAAAGATACCTATCGCGGACATTGCCTCAAAAAAGATCCGAAAACTTTGAGTGCCAATATCTCGGGAGCCAAAGGGGCTAGCTTACCCGTGTTTGGGGTCATCAGATAGGGCTCGAGGAAAGCTATACAGTGACACACATAGACTGACTCTACATAGAGTTTACAAAAAATTGTTAAAAAATTTTTTGGGTTCCTTCCATTTTATTTTATAAATATTCATTTATTGTGTCTCGTACGACGTGCTGGGCTTTATTGAGCCGGCACTTAGCTTTAAGACTGATAGAGTCAGACTCTATCTAGCTTTAAAAATATTTACAAACTTATACACGTCTTTTGACTCTGTTTACTGTTTCCCCCGCTCGCAACATGTTTAGGACACCGTCAAAGAGTGCGAATGACAAGGAGAGCGGCGCTTCCCTGAGCCCCCCGGAGCGGCAAAATGCCAAAACCTCCCCACTAAACGCAACCAGAACATTGAATGTACGGAAAAGCGTGGGGGAGTGGGAGTCCGGGCAAAGTTCCCAAACATCAAAGCCCACCCAAACAACAATCCGCGGAGCCTGCACAGAGGCACAGAAAACCCCTCCGAAAAAAGCTGGAGCTAAAAGTAAGACAGAGGAGGCGCGGCTGTGTCTGAATAGGGCCAAGATGAGCCTCTCCAGTTCCCGCAACCTGAAGTCAGATTTAAAACTTGACATAACCACCGCGGTTGAACGCCTATACCATCTGGTGAAGGAGGCAGAATTGGAGCTGGTAAAGATCAGGGGCTCTGGAACTGGAGGGGTATCAGCCTCTGAAAAGTCACATACACAAACGCCCAGCATAGAAACAAACCTCTCGACACAGATGGAGGAAAATACAAAAATGATAGAAGAGAACAGGGAAAAAATGGAGGAAATAAAAAATCAAATGAAACTCCAAAGAAAAATGAGTGAAAGAGCTGCCGCTCTTCTAGAAGCTAACACAAAGGCAATAGAACACATGAAGGGGCAAGTAGACCGACAAACAGAGGCAATGGATGGCCTCGTCAATCTGTCCAAGAGCTACGCGAGTGCAGTCGCAGGCCAAGCCAGGGCAACCACCCCTGAACGGGTCGCAACACTGCACTCCGTAGCAGTCTCGTCGAAGACTGAGACAGAGACGGGTGACGAGGTCATCCAAAAGATCAGAGCCACTGTAAACGCCCGGGAGAATGGCCTGAAAATAGATAGGGTAAGGAAAACAAGGGACCGCAAAATAATCGTCAGTTGCAGCACGGAGGACGAATGCCGGAAACTGACGGAGACTTTAAAGAAGGCAGGGGATCACCTGACGGTGACAGAGGTTAAGAACAGGGACCCATTGCTGATCCTCAGGAGCGTATTAAATTACAACAGTGACGAAAATATTGTCAACGCCCTGAGGAGACAGAATGGGGCCTTGTTCAAAGACCTTGGAGAGGCAGATGTGAGGGTAGAGTTGCGATACAGGAAGAGGGCAAGGAACCCTCACATGAGCCATGTTGTCCTGAGGGTGTCCCCAAAGATCTGGGAGCGAGCACTGGCAGCGGGAGCAGTTTACATAGATTTACAAAGGGTGAAAGTCGAAGACCAATCCCCGCTCGTCCAGTGCTCGCTCTGCCTCGGCTATGGCCATGGCAGGCGGTTCTGCACGGAAGCCGTAGAAAGATGCGGCTACTGTGGGGGACCGCATGCCAGGGCCGACTGCCCTGATCAGCATACCGGCATGGAACCTAAGTGCTGCAACTGCACGAAGGCAAAGTATGAAAATAATAGGCACAACGCATTTAGCCCCGAGTGCCCCGTTCGAAGGAGGTGGGACGCGCTGGCCCGTGCAACCATAGCGTATTGCTAGGGGCAGCGCGGTCCACCCCAACGTAAACATACCCTCGTCGGTGTCAGTTCCGCCACTTAAACAGCTCACTGTGGCCCAGTCCAACCTGCAAAGGAAGGACTTGGCCACAAATGAGCTCATGGTGGAGGCCCACAGCAGGGGCGTGGCGTTTGCCCTGCTCCAGGAGCCCTACGTGGGACGGTCCAGGCGCATGAAGGGGTACGGGGGCGCGAGGATATTCCAGAGCACTGACCAAGGAGAAGGGACTGTGAAGGCAGCAATAGCTGTCTTTGACAAAGACCTTCAGATCACACAGTACCCACAACTCACCACCAACAACATCGCGGTGGTGGGGATCCGAACCAGTGCCTGGAGTATCATCGCAGTCTCCTTCTACTTCGAGCCTGACCGCCCCATCGGGCCATACCTGGAGCAGCTGAAGGCAATAGTTGCCAAACTAGGTCCCGCGGACATCATCATCGGAGGCGACACAAACGCCAAGCATCTCTGGTGGGGCAGCCACGTGACGGACTGCAGAGGCGAGGAGATGGCGGGGGTACTAGGGGAACTTGACCTGCAGGTACTCAATACCGGCGACACCCCCACATTCGACACTATCAGGGGGGGAAAAACATATACAAGCTACGTCGATGTCACGGCATGCTCTTTGGGTATACTGGGCCGCGTTGAGGACTGGCGCGTCGAGGTAGGGTTGACGAGCTCGGACCACAACGGCATAATGCTTAAGATCAGCGCACAGAAGTATAAACCATTTTACGTATCACGCACCACCCGGATCTTCAATACGAAGAAAGCAAACTGGGAAAAATTTCATCAGAAATTAGCCCAGTTTAACACAGAAATAAATTTTACACAATCAAAAATTAACCAAATAGTCACAAAAAACGATTTAGAAACCACAGTTCAAAATTATACAACCATTGTAACCAAAGCGAGCACAAAATCCATTCCTAAAAGGAAGGAGAGAGAAACACTTGCTCTGCCGTGGTGGTCCGAGGAACTCGCCAACATGAAACGCGAGATGACTACCAAAAAGCGTCGGATCCGCAACGCTGCACCGGTCCGGAGAGCGAAGGTCGTGAATGAGTACCTGCAGGCCAAAGAAAAATACGAAACGGAGGCCAAGAAGGCACAGATTGCAAGCTGGAAGGCATTTTGTGAAAGGCAGGACAGGGAAGGCATGTGGGAAGGCATATACCGCGTGATAGGGCGTACCACAACCCGAGAAGAGGATTTACCTCTAGTCGACCGGGGAGTGGTACTAGAACCAGCCGAATCGGCGAAGCTACTTGCCGACACGTTTTACCCAGGAGACTCGGAGATTGGGGAAAATGCTGACCACCGCAGATTGAGATATATAGCTAGTAAGATAAATGAGGGGGTCTATGATAAAAACCATGACCCCCCTTTTACAAAAGAGGAGCTTATGACTGCGGTGGACAGCTTTAACCCCAAGAAGGCTCCTGGGGAAGATGGCCACACTGCCGACATATGTGCCCACGCAATACAGCAGGACCCAGATGCCTTCCTTGCACTGCTAAACAAGTGCCTCGAGCTCGGCTATTTTCCGGCCATATGGAAGAAAGCCACAGTCGTCATGTTAAGGAAACCCGGGAAAGATGATTACACGAAAGCCAAGTCTTACCGACCCATAGGCCTCTTACCTATAATGGGTAAAATACTTGAAAAGATGGTGATCTCACGGCTCAAATGGCATCTCATTCCCAAGCTAAGCCCCAGGCAATACGGCTTTATGCCACAGAGGAGCACCGAGGACTCCCTCTATGACCTTGTACAACACATAAAGAGAAAAATCGATAGGAAAAAACTCGTAACTATAGTGTCACTGGACATAGAGGGAGCCTTCGATGGCGCCTGGTGGCCGGCGATAAAAGCCCGCTTGGTGGAGATGGGATGCCCTTTGAGCCTGAGAAGGATATTAGATAACTATCTGGGCGGTAGGAAAATAACTATAAGATACGCTGGGGAACACTACACCAAAGCCACAGAGAGGGGATGCGTGCAGGGCTCAATAGGGGGGCCAATTATGTGGAACCTCCTGCTGGATCCGCTCTTGAGGGATCTGCAAGTTCGCGGCAACTACTGTCAGGCGTTCGCGGACGACGTGGTCTTGGTGTTCGATGGTGACACCGCGCTTGAAATACAAAGGGAGGCCAATGCCGCTCTCGCTTATGCTCAGGGGTGGGGTGTCAAAAATAAATTGAAATTCGCAGCATCTAAAACTAATGCAATGGTTATCACTAAAAAGTTAAAATTTGACACGCCACTGCTGAGCATGGGCGGGATACACATAGAAATGAAAAATGAAATAAAACTGCTGGGTGTCACCATCGACAGCAAGCTCACATTTAATAGTCATGTGGCGAACGTCTGCAGGAAAGCCGCGAATATCTGCAAGCAACTCTCAAGGGCGGCTCGAGCAAGTTGGGGTCTACATCCGGATGTCATCAGGACAATATATGTGGCAGTGGTAGAACCCGTGATACTGTATGCGGCCAGCGTTTGGGCTCCCGCCTCGAGAAAGATAGGAGTTCAAAAACAACTCTTCGCAATCCAGCGAGTGTTTGCCCAAAAGCTGGTAAAGGCTTACCGGACCGTATCTCTGAACTCGGCCTTGCTGCTGGCGGGATTACTGCCCCTCGACCTCCGAGTGCAAGAGGCAGCTGCCCTGTACGAGGCCAAGAGGGGGGTACTCCAGCCAGCATTAAGGGACCGGGAAATTGAGAAGATGGTCCGGTACGCTGAAACTCCCCACCCGGCCAAACATATGTGCTTGCAGTTCAAGAGTCTGGTAGACCCAAACGATGTGGAGTGCCACAATACACAGGCGGTACGCGTGTTTACCGACGGCAGCAGGACTGAGGACGGCGTCGGAGCAGCCCTGTCCTGGTGGAACAGGGACGCTGAGACAAAGTACCAAAGCCTAAAGCTGTCGTCGTACTGCACGGTATACCAGGCGGAACTGCTGGCCGTATGTAGGGCCACCAGGGAGATAGCGAAGGGCAAACACTTAAGTGCTGGCATATACAGCGACTCTAGATCTGCTCTCGAGGCGGTAACAAACCCTCATGCCCTCCATCCTCTGGCTGTGGAAGCACGCCAAAACATCATCAACATCAAGACCCAGAACAGGGAAATATCCCTGTTCTGGATCAAGGCACACGCAGGGTTGGAGGGCAATGAGCGAGCCGACCAGCTGGCAAAGGCCGCTGCCGCTGACACGAAAAAGAAGCCCGAGTACGACCGTGTTCCGGTATCATTCGTCAGGCGACAAATCCGACTGGAGTCGCTTGACGAATGGGACCGTAGATACAGGTCGGGCGAAACGGCAGCGGTCACTAAGCTGTTTTACCCCGACGCAAAGGCCGCATACAGGGTCACGAGGACCATGGAGCCCACGTTCCTGATGACCCAGATATTCACAGGGCACGGCGGGTTCTCCGAATACTTGCACCGATTCAAGTGTAAGGAGAGCCCATCGTGCATCTGTGACCCAGCGGAAGAAGAATCGGTTCCCCACCTCCTGCTACAGTGTCCTGCCTACGGCAGAGAGCGGCATGATCTGGAGGAGGAGCTGGGGATGAGACTGACCGCATCCTCTCTCTGCGAATGCATGGGAAACGGTAAAAGCAGGAAAAGGCTGGTAGACTTTTGTAAATATGTAGGGCTGAAAACAATAGACAGAAATAAAACATAAAAAAGCAATATAATAAATATAGAATATATATTATAGAATATATACTTCTCATATTAAATAAACTAGCAATAAGAATACAGTAGAATAAGCTTACGTATAATATAAGTCTGTAAAAATAAATATAAGGCCACTAGATTAAGACAATTGTAATAAAAGTTAGCATTAAGAAACAAAAATAGCAAAAAAAAAAAAAAAAAATGTATGTAAAAAGAAAAAACTATAAAACCGTGTGTTGTGTATCTCTTCCCCGTCCTGAAATAGAATAAAGAAATATAATAGTTAGAATAACTTAGATAGATGGGAAATCCCCCCCATAAAAGAAAGAAAGGATGTATGCGAGAAAGAAAAGGTATGAGGAATGGAAGTGCGAGCGGAAAAAGAGCGAGAACTAGTATGAATGGGAAACAGTAGAATAGGCTTTGGCAAACGCCAAAGGAATATGTAATTAAAAAAAAAAAAAAAAAAAAAAAAAAAAAAAAAAAAAAAAAAAAAAAAAAAAAAAAAAAAAAAAAAAAAAAAAAAA